>CACKRE030003763.1:0-19699 GCA_902602495.3 Ectocarpus sp. CCAP 1310/34
TTTTCGGCCCGGTTCCGAACCAAAAACGAGCAGGAAGTCAGTGTTCAGCCGGAAGTCTAAGATTTTCCTGTTTTCTTTTGTTTTTTTGTATTTTTTCGCTCTGCTAATAACCCTTGGGGTCCATTTTATTTTGGTATACATTTTCTAGGTACGTTAGCCTGTGACCACGGAAATTGGCCGAGTCAAGTGATGGATTAGTACGGAGAGATTGAGACAGAAGGAGGTACTGGANTTGGTATACCTTTTCTAGGTACGTTAGCCTGTGACCACGGAAATTGGCCGAGTCAAGTGATGGATTAGTACGGAGAGATTGAGACAGAAGGAGGTACTGGATAGAGAGACCGGGATGGTTTTTAATGTGAAGACAACAACAACAACAACAACCGTACCGTAATAGCGGCAAGTAAGTGCAGTCTGAGGAACACACCTTCTGTAAACTACAATCCATACATACATACATCATCATTTCCAAAAGTACAGACCCCGGTCGCCCCGGTGGTCTAGTGGGTAGCCTCGCAGCCTGCTAAGGGCCAGGTCATGGGTTCGAGTCCCGGTAGAGAGAGTCTTTTTCTCACTAAATAAATCCTGGTCTAGGATGAAAGCGACGCGCTGCAAAGCTCGTTTGTTAGTAAACCATAATCGACTTCGTAAGTCGCGGAAGGGATTGCTGTACCCTTCTCGCGATAAAAATACCTCAGGCATGAACCGCAGGAGGGGGTCCAACCCCCCCCTCCTATGTGACCCCGGTTGGGTCGTCTAGCTAGTAGAAGTGGAGGATAGGGGCCAGAGGGGCAGACGACAGAGTCCAATGATGGGAGACAAACAAAACAAAAACAAAAACACATACCCATCTCACCGATACGGCACCAAATTATAATTCGCTGCGTGTGCATCGGAGGTTTGGCAACCAGAACTTGTGACAACTGCTCGTGCTCTCTCTGTCGAATTAGTAACGGATGCCGAGAAAGAGAGAGAGAGAGAGAGAGAGAGAGAGAGAGAGAGAAGAAGCAGAAGAAAAGTAAAGGAATGAGATGGGGACGCGAGATGCCAAGGAGAGGAAAGGGAGAGGAATACGACCTACAGTTGACTACGCTGTTGTACAGGAAGCCGAAAGCGGGAGACAGGGTCGTTTGTCTGTAGAAGTCTAAGATGGTATAAAAAGGAGACTGAACGACATAGAGACATAGATAGAAAGAGGCTGATTTCTCCTACACTGCTGACCCCAGCAGCCGAGATCGACGAGATAAATGCAAGACCTTGACATGTCTATATGCAGTAGTGGTTCCTGTTTAGTGCCGATTGCCGGTATAGTGCCGGTGTTTTCGGCTCGCACACACTGGTGCATACTGCACTGCTGTAGTACCTGGTACTGGTGTACGTTGTCCTTCGATTTTTTTTTTTTTTGTGGGAATATATATGTGTTTGTTTTTCGCCCCCCGTCTTGCTGCACCCCCTGGGGTGTGGTGCAGGGCGGGGGATGCCTGGTCGGCGGGAACCCGGCACGGAACCCTCCGGCGTTGTAGGCGGGTGTGGGAAGCGTTCCCCGTTCTCCTTTTATTTTATTTTGATCGGTCTCCTCGACGCTCTTTCTCGTTTGGTGCGGTAGCTGGTCTTTCTTTCTATCATTTTGTTTCTCTTCCGAGTGGTTTTTGTACCCTATTTTTTTCTGTTTCTTCGTGGGGTCGTGTATGCCGGGTTTTGAGACCACGGGCTCCCAATCTTTTTTTTTTTTTAGAGCTAATGTGAGAAACAACAACATAACAAAAAACTGGAATATCAAGTCGTTCTGTACTTTGAATAGTGCCGGTGCCCGGTATAGTGCCGGTGAAATTTTTGCGCAACCACGGCACTAAACAGGGACCTCTACTGTGTATGAATGTCGCCTTGACACACAAGTTGAGAGTTGAGAGGTGGTCGAGACTCATACAAAATACACACTCACAAGCTGCTACACACATTGATGCACAGCACTCTTTACGCTGGTGTGGGTGTCCAGTGTCCAGTGCGCGACCTGTTCGACCTGTTTCCCGCTCCTCGTTTACGATTTTCTCGGTCCTTCGTCTGAACGAGCGCAAGCAGGCCTCTTGTTTGGACCACCATCGCCTCTACACCCCCACTCACTTGCACATACATATACGTTTTTCAGGTTAAAAAAATGGAGTACTCTCCAACGATTGGATTCTTCCGATCACTTGCGCGAGAAAATACTTTCCTGCCCGCCGCTGCTGCTGATAAAACATTTTCGAATCTCACACCATGTCGTCAACCGAACGTGTTGTAGTTATTTCTGCTCTGCATGCAGGCAACCCAAGAGCCCATGCGCCAGGATGGCGCGATAGGGAGAAACTGGATGCGATTGGGTGGGTGGGTGCAGAATGACGATATCCTGCTGTCCGAGACGAGCGGAAATCAGCGCACTGCAGAAGTTTGTACCGCAGACCGTATGGGCTACCCCGCCGAGAGATGTGTAAAGAACGTTGGGCATGGATGGGGCCTGTTGACTACTGTTGAAGACATCGCCAACAAGTACATACGGCGGTCGTTTGAGTGACCGTTGACCAGTTTTGTTGTACAAACATGCCGGAGAAATCTAAGAATGAGACTAGACACGCCAAGGGAGGGTTCCGGCAGTGGCCAAAGGTGCATACGAAATCATGTTCGAGCGTTGAAACAGGAAATATGTCTAAAGTGTGTTCAGTGCATTGTTTTGGATGGAGGATGGTTGGATGTCCGTGAACCAGCAGTACGTAATAAAATAGTTGCCATATTTTCTCGGGGGATGGGTGCAACGGGGAGGAGAGGTGGCATGGACAAGTCCCGACGGCCGATTGGAAAGAGACTTCCCTAACCAGGCAAAACGCGTACATAGTACAATACCTGTCTTGCCAAACTATGCGGTGAGGTGTATGATGTTGTCACTTACTCGAACAATGTCATTGGCGGTCCGAAAGTTGTGGTTGTATCGCTTGATCGAGTAGCAATGCCGGACCTCTTTCCTACCGCTACCTGTCAGTGAAGCACTGTTTGCTTTCTTGGAGAACAATGTGTCTTTGGAACGATATGCAACTAATTACGCTGCCGCTCTCCGGACGTGCGTCGTACGTTGCATCAGATACACAAACACGAGAGAAAGTCAAGACCGCCAACCTACAAGCCCCCCCAGATGCCGACAACATTACTGGGAATCTCGCGTAATTGTTCGACTGAGCTTGGTGGGCGTAGGCAACAGGACGTCAGCAAAAAGCAAGAACGGAGTTATTTGATCAACTTGAGTGTCGAATGACGACATAAACGAGGCAATTGAAAGACAAGCCGTTGGACGGATGCATGGTTTGACTTGCGCAACAACACTTTGTTGTGTATGTGATGAGAGGTCAAATCAACACACTAACGGCTTCACAAGTGAAGTCCACAAGGAGATTCCACGCCGATCTGCACCTAGGCATCTCAAATGCTATGGTTTCGCATGCGGATTGCGTCAAACTCCAAAAAATGTAGAACCAATTCTTCCGATATCCGCACATCATCATCAAGCTCGCATGGGGTCGGTTAACTCGAACTGCCGTGTGAGTAATAAAACAGTATCCAGAAGTTAGAAAAATATCGTATAATGCTTTGGATGCGAACGTAAAAGGCGATGATGGCATCCATCGTCGTGCCTCTGTCGGGACTTGTGTTCATACTTTGACAACGCATTTCCAGAACATACACGCCAAGTACACGATCACTTGTAGTATGTATATCAATCCTATCCTCAAAAGCGTGTTTCCTGTGCGCACAGACGGTTTGATCCCGTGCCCAAGCCGTGCTTCCTTCGAAGAAACCTTTTCAAGCGCAAACTTATCCTAAGAACTTTACTCCATCCTCTTCCGAAGTCGCCCCCTTGAACATAACCACTCGCTCTTGGCTCTCCAAGACAGATAGCGCTTTCCTGAAGAGCCCTTCGTCCATCCCGAAAAAATCCTGCGCACATCAAAATGAAGAGTGAGAAAGGGTTGCGAACGTATGTTCCAAATTCAGTTTGTTTAGCACGAAAACAATAAAGCCATTGTGTGTGGAACCCGAACCTGAGTAGAGCTTGTGTTGTTGAGGGGGGCTGAACTACAGTACCACCTACATAATCGATCAAAGACAATCGCTCTTCTCGGCAGACGAGGCGAGAGCGCTCGTCAAATCCTGGTAGTGCTGTAAAAGTTGGTTTGCCAACACACCATCGAGAGGGCAAGGACCATGGAAACGTTGCTCAACGCGACACCCATTGATGGCTGATGTATTTGGCCATACTAGACCTGAAGCCAGTCTTAGATTCATGGGCCCAAGCCACACACGCAGTAACTCTTACCGTCCCCAAGACCTCATCGCCTTGGTGCAATTCGTACACCGTGAAAACACTGCCGACCATGTCGTGCTTCTTCACGAAGTCGAACAGCTTGGCTGCAATCTCTTCCGCGCTGTGCCACATTAGAGTCACCATGGACTTTCCAGCATCGTTCCACTCTGCGTGGCCGGTGCGAACCAATTCTTGGACGACTGCGTTCGCCCCCTCACTGCTTAGCTTTCGTCCGATTGCTTCGTTTTCCCACAGCGGCCAGTCTCTCCACTCGAACACGTACTCCTTTCTAGCGTGGTGCCATCTCAGTACCATGTCGCACCATAACCTCAGCTGTTTTTCTCTGTTCGAGGTGGGCAAAATCGATAGATGACACGGTAGTGAATACTCGTACCTGAGCGAACTCACGAATTTCTTCGAGCCGCGACGACATGGAAGAGATAGGCACAGCTGTAGCGCTGGCCGAGGCACTATCTTCGTACGTGAAAAGTCGAGGCCCTGCTCTTTGAAGAGAGTAAAGAAACAAAGTGACCGAAGAAACATGGCGCTCCTAGTGACAAGTAGAACCAGAAGCAGAAGGCCGTGGTTAAGACGCTGCGAAGAACGCCTCCATGCGCACTATTCTCTACGAATCGTTTAAGCAACGTATGTGGAGACCTATCGCGGGAGAACGACTACGGCAGAACATAAGCTCAGAAAGATTCCTGAGAGAAAATCCTGAAATCTCCGGGGTCTTGTTCTGCAGCCAGAGGATGTCTTCGAATGATACTAATTTGAAAGGCATGTTTCTCATGACCCGACCTGCAGGGACTCATCGCCACAGGAAACGGTTTCGAAGCTTAAAGCGCATAGCAACCAGATTATAACACGGACGTCAAGCTACCTCAAGGTGGGGAGTCAAGCGTGCAACGTGTCCTTCGTTCCATCTTCTCGGTGCGCCAGTGTACAACTTCGGTACATCACCGGAGTTACCGCCTATACGAAAGGTAACCTATGCAATTGGATGAATAGTGGCCAAAATCGGGTACACCCGGTCCAAACACGGCCATAATGGGGTACTCCTACACGACGCTGTTGGAAACGCCCGCATGACACCATCTGATTGGCCGACGCCCACCCCTACCCGAAGTTTACCATCTTTCCACCGGGTGCACCCAATCTTGGCTACTTGCCCCCCGGAGGGGTAGCCGGTTTGTCTTTCCCCTACCCGAAAATATCTGGGCTGTTCGGCCAAATCCCATGCATACAGGTACACGTCAGCAATACCTTGCCCTCGAATTCGGACTGCCGGCGGGCGGGGGAGGACCCACCGCCGGCGGTGGAACTCTCGCTTGGGGGAAACCGCATCAGGCAGGCGGTCGGTGCAAATGATCGAGAAGAGCTGTGGATGAATGCCCCATTCACGAGATGCGACACACACGAGACGCATAAAAAAAATAGACATATTCTCTGCTTCCTGCTGCTTCCTCATTGGTGGCAAACGAGCGGCAGCGGTGTGCGTCCTACCCGTGATTGTGTGCATGTGGGTTTTCGCCGGGCAGCCCCGCCATTTTCGGGTAGGGGAGAGAAAAACCGGGTACTCGGGTGCACCCGGTGGAAAGACGGTCACAGTAGGGTAGGGGCGGGCGTCGACCAATCAGACGGTGTCATGCGGTCGCTTCCAGCAGCATCTTGCAGGGGTACCCGATTATGCCCGTGTTTGGACCGGGTGTACCCGATTTTGGCCACTGCTCAATTGGATCCCTTCTAAATTTTTTGCCGCCCAGCCATTCCAATTCACGTTGGTAACACCGTTGGTACTCCTGTTACATATGCATGTGGAGCATTGCTTGCCACGATCGTGGGAAAGGATTTCAGCGCCATTAGGGATAAAATACGCCCGCACGAATAGGTTTTACGCTGTGGTAGAAGTGTTCCTGCGCCATCGCAATCGCTTGCTGCTTTCAAGACTTCGCCTTTTTCATGTTTCTCGGAGGCCAACGTCACGCGAGTCGTTGGCGAACATATGCACAAATGAAGTGGCAAACGCCATCCGAAACTTCGCCACACAACAGAATATCAACGTATGTACAGATCCATATCACAGGCTAGAGTTTTGGATAGCCATCACATCGCCCGTCATGGGTCTGCAACAGTCACTGGGTCCCTGTATTTATCGACTGAAGAACTCTAGAAGAGTAGCAAACCAAAAACTCGCACGAGAAAACACAGAAGCAGCAATGTAAGGGAGAATTTAGTATTCACACTAGTGTATCCCTTCGTTAGAGTTTTGGATCACCATACGCAAGAGCTGTTGCAAAATACCGCTGTTAAAGACCATCTAAATGAAGGGGGAAAGGCCACCATGAAGTTTTTTGGTATGACAAAAAGAAACATATTACATGTACACTGCTTGTATGGAAATATTCAGTTTGACCGGTACGGATGTCAGAAGGTGCTTGAGCAGACCCGAACGCCTGCACGGGTTTCAATGTTAAGACACCAGCCAGCCTTGGGTCACACAACTTGCGCCTTCTATCCATCTCCACACAAGAGCGCGCCATGTGTGCACAGGTATATTCTCAGCTTGAGTTTCTCTGCCTTCCTCGTGGAATATGAGTACAAAGGGAGCAGAACTCACCGGGTTGCCAGCACAGGCTGTAGAGTGAAGAAGGGGGGGAAGTTATAAAACTCGGGTTTCTCGAAACCTGAATCAGTCATGTTTGTGCTGTGCGTGGGACAGGGGTGTTCCTGTGTTAATAAGCAGCAAGAGCTACGTAGTGACATACGCGGTGGGGCGCCGCCGTATGTTGCGTGCTCCCCCTTCGATCGGTCCGTCGGTCCATCTCTCAGGTGCTGCCGTGCTTGCTCGCCTCCTTGTCCTTGTATCCTGGGAGAATCTACACCCAGCTCAGTCAGGATAGGAGAACAATCTAAATAAGCACATCGGAGCTGTGCCTGCTGAAGCTTGGCGCTCTTCTGTACACCTGGATCCGCTCCATGTCTGCGTGGCTCCGCGAACATATGCCTAATCAGGTTGGTCCGAATGTTGCATGCTACGCACAGCATATCATTGTCATCGTGTCAAACGCTGCTAGTCAATAGGAGTCGTGCCCTTCTCGGCAATGTGTCCAAACAAGCAGACCCACATATCCGACCACGAGCTACAGCAGACAGCATTACAGCAAGCAGTATCTATTCAAGCTCGTCGTGGCGGGACTGTCAGCTTCAATATCCAAGTGAGCGGGGGGCACCTGAGGTTTGCCTAAGATATCACACCCCCTGGACCGATTGTCAAAGCTTGATTACTCGGCAGGAAAAGCAGTGATCGTACCGAACATGGCGGCGATGCAACCCTCCCGCCGAGAACGTTCCGAAAACTTAGTTGTGCTTTCGTCATTATCTTCGCTGTGGAGTCGAGCTTTGAAAATCTGAACATCGGTCCAGGGGTTGGGCATCTTACCCAACCCAAGTCGTTCATGTATGCGACGGTACCCAATTACCGTGGATTGCGTACGATGTCACAGCCGCTGGACCGATTTTCAAAGCTCGATGACTCCACGACGAAGAGAATGCCGAAATCAAATGATACATGTTATGAAAGCTCTCGACGAGACGGTTGCGATGCCGCCATGTCTCGGCACCGTCGCTGCTTTTCCCGCCGAGAAATCGAGCTTTGAAAATCGGTACAGTGTGATTCCTAATGCAACCGGTAATACAACCTTCAGCCATGAATCCGCCGGTTTACTGGACATAAGCACCCATAATCCTGTATAGCAGTATGGACGCAGTCGCTACGTGCTGTTGTATTAATGCAGCAGACTACGCTGTATCGGTGTTATCCGTTCGGTACCGAAATTGTTCGTGTTACGGCACCCATCGTTGATTTCGCACCCATCGTTGATTTCGCACCCATCGGTGTTACGGCGCCGGGGTGCGCAAAGTATCGAGAACGGCATAAATTGAATTGCAATTCGGCACCGGTATCGCGGTGAGATATCAAGGATAAAAACTCTGCTTAGGACGTAAAACTGCGTGCTTCAGTAAGGTACCGGGACCTCCGGCCACTTGTCGAACTGTATGTAACGATCGGCTGAGAGGGTCCGGTAGGTTCAAATTGGTGCGCCATTCCTTTCATGTGTGTATATCGTGCCGTCGAGGTGTACGGAATATATGATTCATGTTTATTTGTACGATAAATCCGCACATGGAATGCACTCACTTATTCAACTAACCACTCACTAACCACACAAACACATCCCGCACCTCCAACCTACCGAACAAGAAGAAGGAGTTCGAAACGGTACTACAGTTGTACCGTTACCATGCCCCTTTAGGCAGACAACGACAGATAGGAAGCACCAGCCATCAAATGAGGAGCTTGCCACAACAAAGAATTTGGAAAAACAACGCTTATGGGATGGCGACTAATTTTGAAAACAAACGCGAGAGCACCATAAATTGCACAACCAACAGACACGCAAGAGCAGTCGAAGGCATCGCGAAAAACAGAAGTCGTTGATTCTCGCACAGGGCGGCGGTAGAGGCTGCTCAAAACATACATGTCACCCGTCTACCTCCACACGCCTCATTTGAAACCAAGATACAAATCCATACCATTCTAAATTATGTCAACAGAGCCAAAATGGCGGGCGCTAAAACAAGGTCGGCGTTGACGGTTACTTGGTCGGTCGTGCTTACTGGCACGTTCAGGTTTGATTTGCTACTGGCCCTGAAAGATCGAAGGTCGCAGCAGCCTCTGAAAACAGCCCGAAATCTGCGCCGGAACCAAGCGGAACGCAACATTTGTCACAGCCATGCTCACTGCCACGGACTGTAACCCCCTGCACGGAGTCAGCAGTAGCTACTAGTGGCGTCAGCTGTTGCCTACCCGCAGTTCAGGAGATTCGGGTCAGTGACGGCGAGAGCGACTGTGACAACTGTTGGATTCCGCTTGATTCCGGCGCAGATTTCGGGCTGTTTCAGAGGCTGCTGCGACCTTCGATATTTCAGCTCCAGCCCACAGCAAACCTGAACGTGCCAACACGAACGGCGCCTCTTCATGTTGTCCTCTCCTGATGACAGTAGAACCGACCAGGTAACCCTGGCGGGAAGATTGTTTTTTTTCTTTGTTTTGGATTGGTGTATGAGAAAAGAGCCAGCGTAATAATCACTTGTCTGCCACCCCTTATAAACCTTGTAGGTACTAAGGTTACCGGTAGGTAGGTGCGCCGGCAGGTAGGTCTAGGTGTTGACGAAATAGTTCATAGGAGTATGCTACAAGGGGTCTAATGGTATGTGCGTATGAGAATCTCCACGGTGGGCTAATGTTGTACTTCTAGGATTTTAATGTGTAGGCGGAACATAGAAGAGAATGATTCCTTCTGGAAGGTGCGGAGAGATGTAACTCCCCGCGGAAGGGTAGAACAGGGGACAGGATCTAGTGGCCCCTACTTGAGCAGCGGATACGCCTCCCACTCCACTGTTCTCAGTCCTCTACGTTACCCAGGGCAACAACAACAGCTGCTGTTCGCTACCTGGTAGGTAGTAGCAAGTGAGTTCTCGTTCACGGGTCTTCCAAATTGCACCACGCGTGCATAACCTTACATAACACAACAAAACCATCTCGATCCATAGTAGTTAAGGGTCTACTTGTAGGATATAAATTGTGTTTTTCTTGGATGGGCGTGTGAGGATTGGCTCGGCGGATGCAACCCCGGCAAATACACTCCACCCCCCTCCCCTCTCTAGTATATACTTCTATATGTTTTCATATTTTCGTTTGATGGGACTTCTGTTTCCTGGTTATCTCTTCTATAGAAGGTACTGAGCGGAGGCCGGAACGGTTTTTACTGTGAAGACAACAACAAGAATTCCTTTTCTGGCCGGGTTCGATCGTCTCCCGCTTAGGCTGTTTCTTAAGCTGTGTTGTTAATTTTCTTCTGCTCTGTCTCTGGGACGAATTTGCAAGGGCACAAATATGTAGATCCGGGGGACCTTCTTACTACGACCCGAGGCAAATATTTTCCCAGTGGACCAATAGGTCGATTCAAGTTTTTGTGGGTAACGAAACGCTTCAGTTCACGTTTTCGGCTCGTGTGTGACCAACAAGACACAGAGCGCCCTGCTTTGGGGTCGCCTAAGACCTTGCACAGTGACTGCTGTTTGTGAACATCGCTAGGGCCTCTCCTTGGCATGCGTTGTTGACTGGTCACACTCGAAACAATTAGACAAAAAGACAAGCGTCAACAACGTCAACATCGAAACAAACCTCGGTTCACGTTTGCAGGACGAGCTCGGTCAAAATTGGACATTATGCCCCTTTACTGGGGCATTTGGAGAGTTAATGTGTATGACCGCACGCTATTGATTGCAATTTGTGGATAACTCTGGCATGCATGTTTGACTGGTCATACATGCAGCAGTACATAAACGACTCTTTTTGACTCAAGCACAAGAACGTCAGTGGAGCAACGTGGCAGGTTGATGTTTTCGGCTCGTGTGCGACCAAAAAGACGCAGAACGCCCTGATTTTTCGATACGTGCGAAGGTTTGTGTATGATCTCACGATATTGACCTCTGTTTGGGCAACAGACGGTGTAGTCCCTTGTTCTGGCACGATTGGGGGGGGGCGCGAACTTCAGTGCAGCTCTTCCCTCACATGTCCTGTCCGCTCGTCGCCATAGTCACTTGAATGCCTGGGGTAATGTATATGTAGGTCTAGCTACAAGCAAAAGTGCTTGAAGGGTTCAAAATCGGACCGCACAGCAGCTTCAAAAATTCTGCTTGTGGTTCACCAATCTCGATGATAGAAGGATCGTTTGGAAAATCGCGAACCGCTAATCCGCAGTGTATCGCACGGGCTACAATCTCAGATACTAACATTGTACACGAGGGGGGGTGAGCGGACGGTTAGTTCGCAATGAAAGTTTCGCCCTGGAGTTGGGCTTTGGAAGACTGAGATATGCAGGTGTTTCCTTCGTTTTGGAGAGGAGACACTGCGATCCCCCGTGCGCCCTGAAGAATCGGAGAGATGGCACCTCGCGGAGAGATGAAACCGGTCTGGAAGATGGCACCAGGGGGCGGGAGGGGGGGCGGGGTGTGCTCATAGTCGTGCATGCCGTAGTCGTTAGACCATTGACCTCGCATTCCTACAAAGCCGGGACGGAGCACGCCGGGTTCTCACCGGACCAGGCTCTCACATCACCAAGCGCGAAGCGCCCTGAGGTATTCGGCGAGTCTCATGAGGGTGCGCTGCATCCTGCTAAGGGTGTTCGGCATCTTGTGCTTACTTCCTTGCATACGGATGACAGCTGCGTATGACTTCATTTATTTTCTGGTGCTTGCACTTCCAGGGACAGTTGTAAGCCACTGTGTAACTGCCTCGAGGATGCTTGACCATTTTAACACAACGTGGTGCGATCATCCCCCTTGCGCGGAGTTAGGGTTCTCGACCCCGCACAACATGATCTACTCGACCACCATAATGGTTACCGCCAAAAAATACGAGGAAAAAAACAAACGGTAACCTGGTTGCCGAGTTCACGAAGTGAATTGGGGCTTGTTTTACAACGTCGTTGCCAAGCGACGAAAACCCAATCCCGATAGGCAAACACCGGAGGGGGGGGGGTGTACTCATAGTCGTGCATGCCGTAGTCGTTAGACCATTGACCTCGCATCCCTACAAAGCCGGGACGGAGCACGCCGGGTTCTCACCGGACCAGGCTCTCACATCACCAAGCGCGAAGCGCCGTGAGATATTCGGCGAGTCGCATGAAGGGTGCGCTGCATCCTGCTAAGGGTGTTCGGCATCTTGCGCTTACTTGCGTGCGTACAGATGACAGCTACGAATGACTTGATTTGTTTTCTGGTGCTTTCACTTCCAGGGTCAGTTTTAAGCCACTGTGTAACTGCCTCGAGGGTGCTCGAACAGTTTACCACAACGTTGTTTTACAACGTCGTTGCCACGCGACGAAAACCCAACCCCGATGGCACATACTGGGGGGAGGGATGACACCGGGGTGCGAAAAAAACTTAAGGACGGCATGATTGAACTGTATTTCCGCACCGCGGTCGGTGAGATCGCACCCTTCATACCCAAGAGCTCTCTCTGAGCTGCTGTAAAGAGGTACGTGTGGGCACCTTTTACATGTGGTGACGGTGTCAGCGGAGCGACGCTCCTTCATGTGCGTCTGTCGGTCGGTGCGGTTCACGTGGGATCGTCTGTTGTATTAATTTAATCGGTATTGAAGTTGCAAACCGTACACTTCCTAAGCACACACGTACAAGCCGTAACCTAGTCCCACCTTAGGCAAGGAAATCTTATGTACTGCTGTTTGCGTACTGGTGTTAGCAGAGGAAGACCGAAACGAACGCGGGGAACAACCTGATGATACCGTATGTACCGGTACCCCAGATGGACCCGACATTGTTTGTTATCCCTGTCACGCCATAGCCAAACTCGCGACGCATGACCACTCGCTGCATGGAAAGCTGCTGCGTACCAGCCTACGTTCCTATGTACGGTACAACGCACATTGTCTGCAGGTGGATACCCACACTGGTAACACTACTCAGAGATGGCCTGGGGTGCGTGCAAGCAACACGGCCGTAGCACGGTAAAGCCGCCGTGTATTTCATTGGCCATCGCACCGGTCGGAGAGATCGCACCGGGGGTGCCTTCAAGAAGCTAAATCAGATTATTCATGTGCATTTACTCACCAGGGACGGAAATATGCGCGCCGGTCGAACAGATCGGACCGAGGTGCGTCGAAAAACACGAAGAAAAAACATATTTTTACCAAAACGATTGCGCCCGGTGCCATATCTCCGACTCCTACGGTAATCTCATCACCCTTGCGTATGATATGAACGCAATCCTTTCTCGTTCAATTCCATATTGGCACCGCGAGTAGCTTCTGGCGACAGCAGTTGCTCGCTAGCGGTGGCAACTCCGGCCAACACTTCGCATCGTCGCTCACCGTCACAACCAATGCGTAGCAGCACCACCCCAACAAAAGTAGCCATAATCAGTCTAGTCTAGTATTTCGGCTGCCTCGTTACTTGTAGCCACGTTGATTCAGCACATCTTGCAGCCAAGGCACCATCGTGTAGGGCTTGCATCCAGTACCCGCACGGCCCCCTCTCTCCCTCCTCCTTTTCCTTTCCTCCCGGCCCTCTACCCCCCCCCTCTTCACACGGGCGCTTGTGAGGATCGAATGTTCACACGATAAGGGGAGGCTTCACCCTATTTTGTTATGGCGGGCGCCGCGTGTCCGCGTCATTAGGCACCCTTCAGCTTGGGGAAGACTCTCCACGTCTAGACTATCGAGTGTGGCTATGAATTTACGAGGCAGAAATGTCTGCTTTGCTTCAGCTCCGCAGCGGCTGACGACAGCGGACTTGACGCAAGAGAAGGCTCTCCCCCACTGAATTTACCTGCCTCCAACACAGATGCTTAGTTACGCTTCAATCGGATTTTGTTTTTGAGATAGCCGGGGCATCTGCTCCACTCACAGCCCCCAGACCCCGGCTTCGTGAGAACATGAGCGTAACGCCTGGCGGTCTTGCCTCCAAGGATCCAGCCCCTCCTTAGACGTCGCCTTCGTGAGGACCATGTCTTCGTGTTGTGGAGTGTGGAGCCCCCGCCCCGCTAATGTCTGAGTCGCTGGGCTTTCAGCAGGGTTGTGAAGTGCATACCCGCTTCCGCGTTGTAGTTGACGCCCATGGCAATGGCGCGCAGGTTGCTCGCGCTTGTGAGCTTGTGAACCCGAGTTAGCACACCGTCACCGTGTGACAAAATGATTTTTTTTTGGGACTAAAAGTAGCACACGGGCTGTGGTACTGTTTAATTTTCCGAAGGGTGTTTGGTATCTTAATGTAAGTGTGATACCTTCTGCAACCTACGGTAGTGCCAATATCGATAGTTGAGGGTTTGATATACCCTTTGATCGTATTACGCAGCGCCTAAGCTTTGCGGGGCGAACAGAGTGCCAAATGAACGGAAAGAGACATCAGTGTGTGAGGTTCCAGGACTGACGACGTGCACGCAAGTTGTGCTCCTTCAGCCTCACTACATGCCCTGCTATTCAGCCTCAAACGTTGCTGTGTGGATCTCGGAGAAAGAAACGAAGACACTCATACACCAGATATGTGTTTGATCGTAGACAGTGCTTGTAGAGAACCTTACTCTAAAAAAAAACGAAACACACTGCCCTCTTTCCCTGGTTCGATATAGCCGGACAAAAGTGCCGCATGCAGGAAACGAACCACAATCCTTGAGCTGCGCTCGGGGAATGACGGCACCGTACGGAATAAAGACTGAAAATCAACAGGAAGAGCAAGTTTGATGTAGCATACGCCGTGGAGCCATATTTTCCCGGCCATCTGTGGGTATCACGGCCTGCTGGCGTAGTGCTCTTCATCAGGTATAGTTAACCGCTCGCGCGCATTCCCCTTCGGCCTCCATTGCTCCTCTACACGCAGGCTGGTGCGTATCTAAAAAGATGTCTGCAGTAGCATGTGTACTCCTATTGTGTGTTACGTGTGTGCGTGTGTGTGGCCTGAACCGGCACAACAGGGGGTATACAATTCCCCATACAGGCGCTACTGACAGATAGGTCCGGCACTTGCCAAGAGCTTCGGCTGTGCCCGACACATTTTACCAGCACTATTCGAACGGCACTGCTGCGAGCCTAGTAGTGTATACCAGGCACATCTTTGAAATTCGGCAATAGGAGTCTGATATACACCGCCAACTTAGGGTAAAACCCCGAATCATTGCACGCTTGTGCGAACATTTTCTTAGTCATTTGCTTCTTGGCTTTCACCCCTGTGCGATGACTCCGATACGTGCAATGACTCCGATATCCGCGTGGACGTCGAACACATTGTTTTGGTTGTTGCTCTTTTACCGCACCCCCGTGCGATGACTCCGATACGTGCGATAGTCGACACATCACAGCAGGTGAGCGGCACTCCACGTTGTACTGCCACACACATAGGCCACACCTAGGCAATAAAAAAAAGCGCGGAGTAAAACGCGGAGTAAAACGCGGCGAAATACGACCAAGGGGGAGATTGGCGCCAAAACACTCTGATACGAAGCGGTAGCGGTAGGAAGTTTTTCAGCACGGAAGAATGTATCTATTTGCCTTCCAGTTTTGTCCTTGGCCTCAGCTATGTTGTCCTAGTTGTTTCCCCCTGCACGGCTGCTCTGTCTCAGCAGACTACGCTAGTTGTACACAGGGTCACGCACGTGTGATTGTGATGGAGTGGATACCGTGATCTGGCCTAATGGCATCATCCGTTGTCTGTTTTCTCTTTTCTTCCACACGTGGTTAGCGACGGTGCCTTAACATCAGCAGTGGAGCTCATTCGCGTCAAAACCACCAATACCAGCACTGTGACGGTAGCAGCGCCATAAGCCCCCCGGAATCCGGTATCAGAGTCATCGCACCCCCGTGCGATAACTCCGATACGAGCGATGACTCGCATCCTTAGGCTCGTTATTTACGGAAAATTCACGCATTTTTTCACGGAACGGTGAAAAGTAGACCCGATTATTTTTCGCTTGTTCTATTCGTGATGTCATCGCAAAAAGTATGTTTCCTTCCCTGAATACACGCTTTGCTCGGCACACAACGCGTTGACTTGGTTTCGCTCACCATAGAGCAGCGGTCAAAACGCAATGAGCAGCACCCGACACAAAGGACAGCACACTTAGACAGGTCCCGTCCACCCGGCCTCCTGGTTTCAGTTTTCAGCAACAACAGGCGCAGGGCAGAGTGTCGCAACTAGGGTGTTGCTTGCGATTTCTTCAGTTTGCCGGCTCATTTGTCACGGTTGCGACTCCCTTCTTTGACCACCACCGGCCCAAAGGTAGACGAGCTCAACAATCATAGGGCGGCAGCGGGGCTGCAGGTCAGCATGATGTAGATGGCCAATCCGAAACAATTAGCGTGTCGGAGGCCCTCTCTACTGTTGCGTGGTACCGTGGATTAACGTTGATGTGTCTGACCAAACACAGATGATCTCGCCGCATTTTTTCCAACGGCATTTTGGTGAGGTGGCACACGTCTCTCACACACCTTGTTGAGCAGCTAGCATCCAAACCCCCAATACCCACGAAGCAGCACGGTGCCGGGAGATGGTATCATATAGACAGCCGAAGGAATCAGCGCGTCGGAGGTCTTGGTGCTGGTGCCGTGTTTGCGATGTGCGATTGAAAACAATTCTCCAGCACCAACAGCAGCAGTTGAAGACGAGAGCACCACGCAATGTCTCGTTTTGGACCAAGAACGGACTGAACGCGGCTTCTGCCGCTTGCCCTTCTCCACAACAGACCTGGACGTGAGTCTGGCACGTCTTGCGAGCGTTATCAGTGATGTTACAGCCCCCGCGGTGCGCCTGCCCGACGCCCGACCCTGCCCGACCCTCGTGTCAAATTCCCCGGATCCGTGAAAGCAGCAAACCCCCCCAAAACCCTGCTCGCTACTTTCACGGATCGAGGGAAAAACGCCTCCACATATTTGCAAGAAAGCACGCTTCCGCGAAATTTTCCGTGTTTTTTTGGTCGTTAATAATAGGCCTTACGGTAGTTGAGTTTCATTTTTTTCTCTCTTCAGGCCATCCATCAGTCCTGTCTTCCTGCGAGCAGGTGTGGAGATTATTTCAATGCTCGAGACAAGACAGACCTCCCCGAAATGTGTTTCCGGCGCATCTAAGGGGTACCCGCACTTTGATGGTGCGAGGCAAGAGTCTCTCGAAACACCCAACAAAGAATGGCGGCCAACATATACATGTATAGCTCTCTTCCGAAATATACAAGAGCAAGAAGCAAGCTTGCAGTGAATGTACTTACATTGCGCACCAAGCATGCGGTGTGCCATGGCCACTCTGAGAATGCGGCTGATGGGAGATATTCACCAGCGCTGGTCGGACCCGCCCGCTTGCAAGCTTTGCTTTTATGTTTCAGGGTGTACCTTCTTGCATGGTCGTGCTGAGGGATTTTGGCGACAATGTATCGCGAGGTGTGTTCCTTGGTGCTTGTTGCACACGCTCATGTTGTAGGATATGCGTGGGATGTGCGAAGTGCTACGCCGACAGTTGAGTGCCATATGAAGAACTTACAATTTGTCGCCATCCATGGCTAGTTCTTTTTTCGAAGAAGCGCGTCAAACAAGTCAGACGACTAGAAACACAGGATGTCAGCGTAGAAACAGCACTTGGAGGGGTCCCCAGGAAGAACGATAATCTCGCCGTTCTAGTAGATTTTTAGCCCATCTTTGGACCCAACGATTTTCGTGTTCAGGCCTCGCATTCTTGTTGGGGGGCAGACATATCGAATATGAGAACGGTAAGGCTGCATCCGACAGCAATGATCAGACACCAGGTGATATATTCTCGAGGACAAGTACAGTTTTGATCGTAGCAAAGTTTCAGCGCGGGGGGGTCTGATGTTCACCGTAACCCTCGATAAAGGTGTCGCCGGATTGTCTGGGAATTATGAAGCACACCACCCGTGACAAAAAGAGGGAGGCTGGTACGTCGTTGCGAATAAGGGTTTCTGTCAGGCTGGGGTATATGTGGCCAAAGGGGGGTACAGTATTAAAGCAGTATTTGGAACGGAGGTATTTTAAGCACAGTGTTAACGCCGAGGTTATCGTTTTTTTTTGCCCCTCTACCTTTGAGTTTGCCCCGGGGTGTTCGTTTTTCGGCAATTTGTGGAGGCGCCCCACGGAAACCCACGGCATTCCAATGTGGCAGCATCGTGTGTGGGTTAGCTCTGTGTTGCGTGTTCCTGTACAGCAGGTGTATTGCAACAGAAAAAAGACACCCCTCCCAAGGGGACTTTTCGGCCCGAAACTGTTGAAAAATATCGCCCCTCTAGATACCTTGGAGTTGACCTCGAGGTGTGTTTTTGCCACATCAGCAAAAACTAGAGAAACAGGGATCCAATCCCTACAATTGGGAAGATATGCGAGGAAGCTAATATGTCGATATGGGGGAGGTGAAGTGGGCAAACAAGAAGAGGGGAAAACAACCCACGGAGTGGGCTAAGGCTGTAGATAAAAACGAACTGAGGGAGTTTTAAATTGACGAAGTTGATAAATTGGAAACGGTAGGCATACAAGAGCGGGGTTCAAGAAGAAGATATTTGTTGCTTTTGCCGAGAGAGAACATGATCTAAAAATATAAACAAGGATATAAGGAGGGTGGAGATGTCTACGGATTATTGAAGGAGGAATGGGGTTCGAGGGGTACCTGCATGGACCAGTGGAGACAGGGACAAAGCTGGGTCAAATTGACGACTGGGAACAATGGCCTTCGAGAACGTAGACAAAAATACGGCAGGGTGGACGAAGACGACGACAGTTCAAGTGTGAATGCAGCTCCGAGTGCGAAGACCGGGTTCATGTAGTTGCAGAGTGTCCGTTGTACTTGGGGGAGAGAGAAATGTACGTGACTGAGCTGGGAAAAGTAGAAGGATGACACAGCAGTAGTGACATGTTTGAGGCAAGGAATACCCAGGAGAAGACGGTAGGTATACTGGAATTTCGAAAGTGGCTGAAAATGCGGGGAGTGATTTCGATAGGATAGAAAGGCTAGGGAAAACATTTATGAGCCACCTCAGGCAACGCAGGAAGGAATGATTGGCCATCGGTGATCGGTTCGGTGGGAACAATGCCTCGTCCTCTCGAGGACGCGAGGTCAATGTTCTATCCGCTAAGACACGCAAAACATGAGAGTACGCCTCTCCCCCCCGCAGGGCTATCTTGAAGGATGTAGCGGTTTGCAATGGCCCGTGGACGGTGTTTCATGTTCCCTCTACTCCAAAGCACAAACGATACAATGTACTGAAGTATATATTATCGATAGCGGTAGCGCACGCCAAAAATATGGGTACGTATAAAGCGAGATGATCGACAAGTCGAAACATGTTGTAATCGTAACTTCATGTTTTATCCATAGCCACTGACCCAACCATCGTCCGCAAGCACGTTTCCGACGGCTTATTCCCGACATGCCGATTTTAGAGCTAACATGCGACCAATACCAGCACAACGGAGGGGGGGGGGTGTACTCATAGTCGTGCATGCCGTAGTCGTTAGACCATTGACCTCGCATCCCTACAAAGCCGGGACGGAGCACGCCGGGTTCTCACCGGACCAGGCTCTCACATCACCAAGCGCGAAGCGCCCTGAGATATTCGGCGAGTCGCACGAAGGGTGCGCTGCATCCTGCTAAGGGTGTTTGGCATATTGTGCTTACTTGCGTGCGTACGGATGACAGCTGCGTATGACTTCATTTATTTTCTGGTGCTTCCATTTCCAGAGACGGTTGTAAGCACTGTGTAGCTGCCTCGAGGGTGCTTGACCATCTTAACAC
>CACKRE030003763.1:42286-92234 GCA_902602495.3 Ectocarpus sp. CCAP 1310/34
CCACCTGCAACCACAAGGGCCAAGCCCTTCCCCCTCGGCACTCCCGACCCCGTATTGAACAGAAATCCGCTTTTCACCGAAGTGGTTAGGTTAAAGCTGTCGCACGCGTATTTCGGCGCGCAAAAATCTGTGCGGCATTGCTGATCGATATTGCCACCGGTCACACCAAGAGAGAAACATCCGTCGTCTTGCTCTTTCTGAGGCACCCCCCATTCATACCCATGTTCCCCCGGACCCCCGACACTGCCATCCCCTGTTCCTACTTCCTGGCCACCTTCAACCACAATGGCCAAGCCCTCCCCCCTCGGCACTCCCGACCGCGTATCGAACAGAAATCCGCTTTCCACCTAAGTGGTTAGGTTAAAGCTGTCGCACCCATATTTCGGCGCACAAACGTCTTTGCGGCATTGCTGATCGATACTGCCACCGGTCACACCAACAGAGAAACACCCGCCGTGTTGCTCTTTCTGAGACACCCCCCACTCAAGCCCATGTTCCCCCAGACCCCCGACACTGCCACCCCCTGTTCCCACTTCCTTACCACCTGCAACCACAAGGGCCAAGCCCTCCCCCCCTCGGCACTCCCGACCCCGTATCGAACAGAAATCCGCTTTCCACCGAAGTGGTTAGGTTAAAGCTGTCGCACCCATATTTCGGCGCACAAACGTCTTTGCGGCATTGCTGATCGATACTGCCACCGGTCACACCAACAGAGAAACACCCGCCGTGTTGCTCTTTCTGAGACACCCCCCACTCAAGCCCATGTTCCCCCAGACCCCCGACACTGCCACCCCCTGTTCCCACTTCCTTACCACCTGCAACCACAAGGGCCAAGCCCTCCCCCCTTCAGCACTCCCGACACCGTATCGAACAGAAATCCGCTTTCCACCGAAGTGGTTAGGTTAAAGCTGTCGCACGCATATTTCGGCGCGCAAAAATCTGTGCGGCATTGCTGATCGATATTGCCACCGGTCACACCAAGAGAGAAACATCCGTCGTCATGCTCTTTCTGAGGCACCCCCCACTCAAGCCCATGTTCCCCCAGACCCCCGACACTGCCACTCCCTGTTCCTACTTCCCCGCCACCTTCAACCGCAAGAGCCAGGGTCATTTCTCGTCGCACTCCTAAGAAAGACGCCAAAACAGTCAACGACAACAACTGGGCGCGGAACATGTGCATGCCGCCGACGTACGTTCAAAGGTTTCTACTCAGTAATGATCTGCCATTTCTTTGACGTTTGTCAATCTTCTGTTCAGATTTCAGAGATCTTCTAGATGCTCTTTGCACCCGATCCTGCTCTCGGTACCTCGGCTCCGTCTGCTGCTGCTGGACCTAGCGGCCGCCTTGCTCGATCTCCGATCGATCACGGGGTCGCGAGCACAGTTCCGTTCGGGCCTCCACGTGTGTGTGTGCTTTCAGCACCCGTGTCTTGAAGCTTCCTTCTCCTCGGCCCCTTTGGCTGTTGCTTCCTCCTCTCACCACGCTGAGCTGCTCCTGCCGCTGACTCTTCCAGAAGCGAGGCTAAAGGATCTCCGATCGAGCTTTTGTTTGGATCTCTCGAAAACTTCTCTCCGGGACCACGTGTGTGTCGCGCACACGTGTTCCGATGTTGCCCTCTCGTCGGTACGTGCGACTGTTTCTGCCGCTGCTGCTACTGCTGCTGCTGCTCCTGCGTCCTCCGCTGTGGGCAATTTGCGGCGGATCCGGCTTGTACGATCTACGATCAGTGGATCGTCGCCGCAATGAATCCAAACTGACTTCAACAAGCTCTCACCTGTACCAGCCCCTTCACTGCTACCTCTTATGTTTCCCTCCTTCACGATATCTCTCCACGCTTCTCCACGCGGATTTTTCTCTCTCGATGCCTGACTCTTTTCTCTCGGAAATCTTCCAGCCGGACTTTTTCGCACAATCTCCGATCGACTCTTTTTGGATCTTCCGCAAAGCAAGCACGTCGACGGGACAGGCACCACTTGTTGTTATTATGGTGCGACACGGCGGGAGAGAGCGGCCCCTGCTCTGTAGAGAGGCACACATACATCACAGCACGGGACCAGTAACACATCACGCTCGTTCCTAGACGATGTAGTACCACTGATGTGCTGTGCACCTCTCTACACTCATTGTGGGCGAGAGGGTGTGTCGCCTCTGCTGCTGCTGCTGTTGCTGTTATCTAAAGCGGTGGCGGAAGCGTCCTGTTCAAACAATCAGCAGCAGCAGCAGCACAAGCCGCGGATTTTTTCAACGTTTTTTTTGNTGTGTCGCTTCTGCTGCTGCTGCTGTTGCTTTTATCTAAAGCGGTGGCGGAAGCGTCCTGTTCAAACAATCAGCAGCAGCAGCACCAGCCCGGGAATTTGTCAACGTTTTTTTTTTTCCTCTCTAGCTAATGACGATGGATAGCACCCCTCCTTCGCTAGCCGGTGACGATGGATAGCACCCCCCCCTCACGGCTGACGATGGACACCACCCCCCTCGCTAGCTCATGATGGACACCACCCCCCCGTCTAGGGAATGATGATGGATACCACCCCCTTCTCTAGCTGGTGATTATGGACCGCCCCCCGATCTTCTGGACGACGAGAAAATCACATGAGCCAGCCAATGAACAGACGCACGAGCCTACTGCAGGTACTTTTGTGCAACCACCACAAAAAACTGTTTCACCTCCAACTCTTGTAACTTTTATATCGGATTCAGGCTCCGAGATTGAAGATAGGGGGATGATGTGAATGCCACCTCAGACTGTCGTAGATTGTGACGTCAGATGACCTGTCGGAGATCTACCCTCGGGGTGTTACCGCAGATAGAGTCAGTGCAGGTTGGATGTTTGACCTTGCTTCAACACAAGGTTTATCCCCACCTGACACACACACTCAACTCAACGTTCCGTACATCACCCTCTCCACCAGAGGTTGATCCGGTGTGTATCCACACCACCCATCCCTAAGGGAACATTCTCACACGCGAACCTGGAGACAACGATCTCATATATCATTTTTTTTCATTTGTCCTTACTTCAAATCAGCGCTCACAGCACTAGTGCCGTTTTCTCCAACCCGTGGTAACACAAAATAACACCTCTCTACCCTCGCCTGCTGCGGTACTTTGCGTTCGATTCGTAATGCGAGAAGAGTTTAGCACTCTCTTTCCTCCTGTACACACGACATAGTAAACTAGCGCTATCCACCAGGTGGGCCAGGTGCGGAAGCGAGAAAAACTCTCACTTTGCAAGAAAAGCTCGCTTACCCCGCGATTCGAACCCCTGACCTGACCTCTAAAAGGTTTCGAGGACACCATCTAGACCTCCGGGGCGACCGGGAGGTTATTGTTTATGTTGCTGTTGTTGTTGTTGTTGTTGTTGTTGTGATTTCTTCACATTAGACTCGTCAGTTGCTAATCCCAAAATCTAGCAAAGACTCCGTCCGTGGTCACAAAAATGCTAGAGCCATCAGAAGATCCAAAGAACACACACACTATTAGCAAGGAAAGGGGACGCAAGCCCGAGGAGGTACACCTGCAATCCCTGCAGCACGTTTGCGTGCTCACAACTTAACTCTAAGCCCACACACTACAAATCGACTACAGCGTACTGCTGTCTGAAGTGCTGTCTGTACAATAATAACACCATGGTGCATGGTACACATGCTCGGGGCATGGATNAAGATCCAAAGAACACACACACTATTAGCAAGGAAAGGGGACGCAAGCCCGAGGAGGTACACCTGCAATCCCTGCAGCACGTTTGCGTGCTCACAACTTAACTCTAAGCCCACACACTACAAATCGACTACAGCGTACTGCTGTCTGAAGTGCTGTCTGTACAATAATAACACCATGGTGCATGGTACACATGCTCGGGGCATGGATCTGCTGTCTGAAATGCTGTCAGAATGAGCCCGTGGACATACAATTAAGAAGAACGCCCAACCAAAGCCATCATTGCAATTGACAATCACCCGAATCTATCCAGATCATCTGTGTTAGGCACAGCAGTGTAAACATCGACACTGACTACGAATCGTTCCACATTGAAGGGGCCTTCCCCGATGCAGGTACACAATTAAGGCACCCGGGTTATCCGCGCCATCTCTGCCAAGTCTCTCTACAAAACCAGTGACGTCATCACACACACCCAACACCTAGATTCAGGAAAAAAAACGGAAAAATAATCGACAATACAAAAGATGTTTGTCCGTGCATCACGGTTCGATGCCGTCCGCCTGCTCCGGTTCCGCTGCCCCGGTGCCGCTGCTCCGGTGCCGCTGCTCCGGTGCCGTTGCTCCGGTGCCGCTGTGGCTAGTCCTAGCACGACCAAACTCGACCCGCTCCGCTTCGTACACGCTTTCGTTGCTGTCCATCCCAGTCGGTTCCTCGCTTTCTCCCTCGTTGCACTTAGGGTTCTCGGTTTGAAGATTCTCGCGCCGAAGGGTCAACCAGCCCAATGATCTCGTCACCACCTGTCCCCTCCTCCTTTGATGACAAAAACGAGATGACTGAGACAGTACAGCTCCCTCTAACAAACCGAGGGCCGTGTACATAGTGTCCGTCCACCTTTCTGATGACGTCTGCCTCCGCGCACAGAGATGAGGTGGGCATTGCTGCCTACACCGACGGCCTAGAGGCCCGCGCATCTGCACCTTTGTACCTGACGCACCAGTGCCGACCCAACTCCACCACTACGCACGCCTCGCGGCGGGTGCGCCGCAGCAAGAAGGTATCGGTCCCCTGAGGGTGATAGTCTAGCCCTGCTCGCTAGAAAGACCCCCCCCTCGCTGTGGGTCATGCCTACGCAAAATCTTGCCGAGGCAGCGAGGGGAAGAAAGCAGCAGCTCAAATGTGCCCTTGGATCTGCAGGGCACGTACGTTGGCACGTTTCCGGCGTTCTCCGCGTGTGTCTATATCCCCGTGAATGAATGGATTGATCACGAGTGTTTGGCTAGTTTACTGGAAGATTTCCTAGATTCATCAAAACACGGGTAAGTTAGAATTTTGCACAGTTAGTTCACGTCCATCTACAACCCAAAGAGCTGCTTAAAAAACGCTCCTTCCCAATATAACTGCATGTCTACGATGGCTCCAAGCTTGCATTTTGCGAAAAGTTGTCATACAAAATGTGCGCATCCTCCCTAAGTCTCGCGGGCGTTCATGATGTCTATGGGTGCCGTGCTTAAACAAAACACGAATTGCAGCAGCAACAGTTTGGAGAAGTGCTGTGGGACGCGCGAGAAGAGTGTATGTCCCCATGATCTTTTAACGGCTCAGACAAAGAACTTCAATGCTGACTATTTTCGAAAGCAAACACGCATACACTTCACGCGGCTACCTCCACAAGCCTACTCTGAAATTACAATCCGAATAGGATCGGTTTCAGCTTCGGAAAAAATATACCTACTAATATTGCGGCACTGGTTTATTGAAAAAGGAGTTGTTTTACCGGGGCCGAATTCTCTCGGCTCGCGAAAGCTGCGACCACGAAATCGCGTGCCTTCGCACGACCTACGCCGTCGAGGGGCGCTGTTGAAGGAATTTCACTCGAAGCGACCTCGGTGCCAAAAGCAAGCATTTTGCCTTCACCAGCATCCATTTCACTTCTTTATAGTGTAGCTATCTCTCGCTCTGCAGCTGAATTTCTGAGCTCAACAATGTCACAACAACGCTACGACGACGAGGTTCGCGGCCCTGCCTGTACACACGCCAGCCCTCGCCACCACGCCGAGCGTTTCATCTCGCTTCAGCCGATTTCTCTCGGCTCGCGAAAGCTACAATACAACCTATCCCGCGGCGGTGCCTTCGCGCGACCTGCGCCTCGAGGGGCGGTGCTTAGGCCTTTGAGGAGAAAATAAAGTTTAAGGAAATTTCCTTTATAGCCCGAGGATCGACTGGTGGGTTGGTGGGCAGGACGGCGGAAAAATATATTCCGATGGACAGAGCGCTCGCTTCCTTTCGAAGGAACTGGATGCGATTCGATCGGACCCGCTGCTACTCTACATTTTTTGCACCGCTCCAAATAAGCTACATAGCATTTCGCCCTATCCCTACAACCCCAACCCAACCGACCCGACCCAAACGTATAGCATTGGAAAGTGCTAGGTCGCTGTACCACAAGCAAGCCTAGGCTGCGGCAAGCAACGGCCCTACCTAGGTTGCTGTGCATCGTCAGCGCTAAGTTGCTGCACGGGTGAAGGGCTAGGTTGCTCTAGCTGCCGTCTAGGCTAAGCCGCGGCGCAAGAGTGGGCTAGGTTGTAGGGCTATTGCTGCAGGACTAGGTTGCTGTGCACCGTAAGCGCTAGGTTGCTGCACGGTGAGAGGCTAGTGTAGGTCACGATTGAAATCGGTAGATAGCCACGGTAGACGGTGATGAAAAAGAGATATCAACACACGACGAGATGCTACTTTTTCTTGGTGTTGTTCCGGCTGGGATTTTACGAGGGCATCATATCATACTTCGTATACAGCAGATGGGGAGATCTATACATTGTTCCTATTGCGTATGTATGTACTGTACACCACAAGCATTTATATTCCTGATGGTGTCGTATTTGTCGAGAGAAGGCGGGGCAAAGCATTGCGCACAGCAGCAGCGTCAGTACAGCCTTCTTGTTCGATAGCATTATTTTTCTGTTCGTCGTTACGCCATTATTATGGAAAAACGAGCGGTAGCAGCAGTAGCAGCAGTATTCGTGCGTCGTAACACACCTGTCTACTATCTTTGGTTGCGTTCGTGACTCGCCATCGTACAGAGAGACTATTTGGAGTCTTCAGCAGTATACAACGCAGTATCATCCCTTGAAATCAAATCAAATGGGAAAGCAGCCGTGGAACACGGCCATCTATTAAAAAATGTTTACCGTATTGGCGCACCACGGGCCCGCTTTTGGAGGTTGATCCTTTGGCTGTTTGCTCTGCCTGCGCACCGCCAGCCAAAATCGTTGAATTCAATGTGCTTCCTATTCTACTTACTTCGGCCTCTGCAGAGTGCACCAACTCCTTTTCCCTTGAAATCACTTACTCCTCCGTTTGCACGCGGGCAAATAGTAAGTGCAACTTCGGTCTCTCTCTCTCTCTCTCTCTCTCTCTCTCTCTCGTGTTGTCTCTGCAATGTTCAATTCTATTAGTGGTCGGCCGTCAACTATGCAAATTCTCGTTGTCATTTTGGTTCGAATTCAACGTTTTCTCTCTTTGTTGTGTTGTCTGGGTCTTTGTTCACCGATCGGTCCTGGTCCCGTCAGTCAGACAGATAAGTTGTAGTTCGGTGTCCCTTTTAGTTCGATGTCCACGTAGTGTCTTGGTCTCTGGCTTAGTTCACCCAAGAAGCTGTCCTCTTGCGTGCATTGGTGAAATGCAGCGACATTACATGGATGCATCATGTTGATATGGTTGTTGGAGATGTTGATAGCGCTTTGTTCTCCAACCCGGAGGGACTCTGTTGATAGGGACCTAGCCTCCCCCTCATACCGTGGGGAGGCTGCCCTAGGGGAGGGGTTTTACGAAGGGCATATGGCTCTCCTCCTGTCCATAGATTCTTTATGAGTTCAGGTTGACTATGCAGCTGTAAGGTGTTCGTTGATCCATTACACACTCCGGAGGCGTATTGGTTGTTTCGCCGAGCGCGCGTGCGGAGCTGTGTTGGTTCTGCACTGCAACGAGGGAGGGCGTCACGGCGACTTGCCGACTTCATCAACAACTTCTTTGCCATGCATGCGCGAAACAAAATCTCTCAATCTCACCCGTATCTCTCCAAAAGGTTTGGCGTGATACGGTCTATAGTTTACTGCATCGATACTTCCATGTTCGTGATTTTTCCACGTTTTCGGCTAGTAGTCAGAGCTCAACTTGTTGTCAAGCTCATCGAGTTGCACCAACAAGTAGCGCGCTTTTCGGACTGTTGTGTGCATTGAAGGCAGTTGCAACCTTTGTTCTTCACACTCACATTATCCCAAGGCTTCTAACCTTGTATGAGCTACCTACTTCCCGCCGCGTGGCATTGCTAATGCTGTTGCTTCTTCCTTCGAAAAGTTATCACTGCAAAACCCAACTGGTGGCAGTGAAAATCAACGAACTTGAAGTGACCGCTCGGGGCCGTTGGCCTTATTGCTTTAACGCAACATTCTTTTTCCGGCATTTAGCATCTCACGGCGCCGAACCTTGGCATTGCCCATCAGCTCATGTTATCAGTTCCTTCCGGGTGTACTGTTCTTGAGGCAAGTCGTTCTTTTCTTGGCGAGATATCGGCTAGAGCATGAACAGAAACGCGCAAAATCCACACTTCAAAAATCCCCTCTTCGCCACTTGCTCTTCCCCTGGCGCCTTTGTTTCTTATATTTCGCTCCATCTGTCTACTATCCACGTTACGATGGTCGACCGCCTTTCTGAAGTTTGCCACGATATCTCAGTTTGACTTTGATGTTCGGTCCGTTTCGATTTCCGTTTTTGACGTTTCATAAAAATACGGCCTCAACGCACAATTCATGTCGGAAAAACGTTGTTAATGATTACAGCGAGGAGGCAGGTAGCTTCGCACGCAACGCGGAAACGAATCTCCTGCCAGCCTCGATTGTTGCATATGAATAACAGCTTGAATCGCCGCTCTCGCAGTTAACAGATTCACGGGTATTGTCCTCGTGATGGTCAACTCTGGACTTATTCAACTAGGGATATATACGTGCAAAGAATGGCATCTCTGCTACATAACGTTGAGACTCTGTGCATTGGCTCTCTTAGAATACACGCGCCATAAAACGCCCCTGATGCGTGAGATAGATAGGTCTCAGCGCAGTGGCCTCGGCGTACTCTCGTATTCGAGTTCAAGGACCGGCAGAAGACTGTACGTCAGTGCAATAGAAATGTTTACCGCAATACGCACACACCCCACAGAAGCTCGAGGAGACCACGAAGACTCAAAAAGAACTTCAACATCAAGTCAGAGGAATTGCCGAAGAAAGCTTAACTGCAAATTGAGCATTTTCCAGCAGGCTGCAGGCCGGTGATCTGAGGAATAAACCAAAGCAGTTGCTTCACCAAAGCACGCTACTCAACTGATGATCTACAGCAAAGGCTCTTCTTGACTCCGAGGCACAGCTATACAGCTGGTTGCTGATGTTACCGAGCCGCATTCCCTTTTGAAAATGGATGTGCATGTGCAACGCAGTTAGCGTACGAAAGGTCTGGAGACGAAAGCGTCGATGGAAAGCTGTCACTGCTCGCGTCAAAAACAGTTCTTATGGGGTTACACAATGCGGAACGTGCCATACTACAGTAGCTCATCTTCGAGCTTCTGCAACAATTGGCGCGGACCTTTAACCTAATAAGGCTACCTGCCGGTTGGGAATTAGCGGTAGAATTATAGTTAATACGGTATAACAATATCCGCAGAAAGCAGTCACCCGCGAAACACAACGATGCCGCACAACAGTAGCCAAAAATTGCGTGACATTACGATGAATATACACCTTCTTGGTCGTGGTTGACAGAGACATATCATGTCACACGCGTCTTTCCTTCCACCTTTTCTTTCTCTCCTGCCAACATGTCAATCAGGCAGATGGAAACTCCAATCTACCATATCTTAAACATGAAGATATCCAAGGGCGTCTTCCCACCGTGAACTACTACTACCCAGGTACGCTGCGTCCACTGTGCCACCAAAGCATATTTTTACCGGAAGGAAGGATAATGAACCTGGATATATAGCAAAACGCTAATTGTGTTTATTTGTGAATGATAAATACCCATAGACGGCGATATCATGCCATTCTAGTACTCCAGGCCGTGATTCAGCGCAAGAGTCTAGTTTCCCATACAATGGGAGAATGCCCCACCATTCAGAAGCGAAAGGGCACGGGACGCTACAAATGTATTACACTGAATTGATCGGGGTCTCACGCTCACCAATAGAAGAAAACTTAAAGTTACACCCAATCAACGGATGGACGACCAACATGCTGCAAATAACGTGAAATGGGTAGGTTTGTCACATGCAGGAAAAACCATGAAAGATCATCAAACTCCAAAGCAACGCTGAACTGTTACAAGGCTCTTCCAGTGTTACATAATAAAACCTTGGAATAAAATATTACATGTTGCAACGATCGGCATGATCGTTGAACAAGCCAACGTACCCAGCCTGGGAAGAAATACTGCCGCAGCGATGCATGCTATAAGGCAACCTCCACTTCCATCGCCCCGGTGGTATCGTTGGTATCCCCGTAACCTTCTAGAGATCAGGTCAGGGGTTCGAATCCCGCCGTAAGCGAGCTTTTCTTGCAAAGTGAGTTTTTCTCTCGCTTCCGCTCCTGGCCTAATGGATAGCGCTAGTTCGTGTGTACACAGAGGGAAGAGAGTGCTGAACTCTTCTCGCATTAAAAATCGAAGGCAAAGTACCGCAAGAGGGGAGGGTAGAGAGGGGCTCTTCTGTGTGACCACGGGTTGGAGTAAACGGCACCAGTGCTGTGAGCCCTGATTTGAAGTGAAGACGTGAAAAAAAAAAAATCACATGCGACCACCGGACCAGCCAAGACACTTTTACTACTCACCATTCATCAGTCGATGTTTTCCCTTTTCCTCAGAGTCGTCATCGCGGAACTGGCCCGAACGGCCAGGATATTGGGAAACGCCACATCCAACGTGTTTAAAGACGCCATGCACCCCGCCAACCACGAAGTCTTATCGGGTTGTGCATCCGCGGCCGCGGTTACAACCGGCCTCGCCCCTGGGTTGAGGGTGACCCGCAAAGGCTTGACGTTGGCGGTAGGGTCCCCATGGCGTAAATCACGGCGGAAGGCATTCAAACGCTCGCTGATAATGTCTCGCAGACGTACCATATGCGGTTCTCCCACGCCAGCTGCGGCCGCGGAAGAGAGAGCGCTGTCCAACGGTGAAGAACGCGCTGATGCATTCCTCCTCAGTGCTCATGTCCATGTCTGGGCATCGTGCCGTCAAATCCTCGCCCGCTGCATACGGCTCGGCTTGCTCTGGGCCTTTGCGCTGCTGCATATCATTCACAGCAACCGTACCTCGGCGGCATTATTTGTACGACGCGGTCTTAACGCCCGCGACGCTAGTACACGTGGTCACACAGGCCCCCAAGCTGCGGTACACATCGATACCCAACGCCTTCAGCGTCGGGTTGCAAACAATGACCACCTCATCATTACGAGGTATGACCGCAACCAAGAACGGCTACAACGACACCAGTCCTAAGCTGGTGTGCAAAGCGACAAGCATTGGGCAGGTTGTCTGTGCGACCTCGAGGACGCGGCCGTCCGCCACTTTCAGCTTCCCCGGGTTTTGTATATGCCCCCACGACCTGCAAATCCAGAAACGAAGCTTGCAGCCTACTCACGATCTGCTGGCGTTGTGGTGAGCCCCAAGCCAGAATCCAGAATCATAACGGCGTCTATGGCAGTCATTTCGGCAGCATCAAGTAACGGCAAACTCACGTGGCACAATTTGTCCTGCAAATCAACCGCGGTACATTCAGAGCCAATCAGACCTAGACTACCTGCTGGCTGAACTCCGCGAAAGGTCGGCACGAAATAGATCCCTGAGGGCCAAGTTGCACACACCCCCACAACCTCAGGCGTCGGTTATCTGGGCAAGTCGCAAAACATAATTGAAGCGTCCTTGTACACGGAAAAACGCCCAGAACATGCAAAACACCAACATGCACCAGGTGGATTCGCAGGTGGTCTCAAAAAAACGCTAGCCCAGCACATCGTCGTGCACGCGAGCTCGCCCCACACAACGTGGACGCGTCCATCATATTACGCCATGAACTGACGCACTTGGGAATAATCGAAATTATGCAAGAAACGCTCGGAGACAAAGTTAATGCATGACCACGCTCGGGCAGAGATGCTTGCACCGCCTCCAATAATAGACCCTGCAAACGTCAAGCTCCATGTAGAACTTGGTACGTATAGTACCAAGTTCGATGCACAAGGTCGCACGATTTCGTTATCAAACTGGCTGAACGAACGGTGAGAAATGTGCGACGCCAGCAAATGCTGCATCCGAGACACCTTCGGCATCCGCAAGCTCGGGTGCACAAAGACGAGCGACCAAGTGAAAATATGCCCAACCCCATCGGTGCGCCCCCCCCTCTACCGATGTTTGCCATCGGGATTGGTTTTCAAAGCTTGGCAACGACGTTGTAAAACAAGCCAATTCACTTCGTCAGCTCGGCAACCAGGTTACCGTTTGTTTTTTCACCTCTGTTTGTTTTTTGGCGGTAACCATAGTGGTGGTCGAGTAGATCATGTTGTGCGGGGTCGAGCCACCCCCCCCCCCCCCCCCCCCCCCCCCCCCCCCCCCCCCCCCCCCCCCCCNGAATGACTAACGCATGCGATCCGCGCAGTGAGTTGACACACGGCCTTGACATCAGCCAAAATCCCCCTGCTTTTACAGAGGGAGTCCAGAACGAGCAACTCAAAAAAGCCTCACCAAAAAAGCCCAGCAGCACGTGCATGCGCGCTATCAAAAACAATCTCTACTTCAGAGATCACATGCGCAACACACAAACAAGCCAGCAAGGTATCGTACATTGACGCTGTAGGATAGCAATGACACGAATGATTACAATACCCTGACCAAAGTAGTAGGAAAGCTGTTTACAAGCTCAACAAATTCGCTACGTTGCTGCCACCAGTACAGTGACAGCGCGGTATCCCACCAACACACACCAACACACGAACTTCTATTTACAGTCATCTGACTTTCAAAACCCTCTGGCAGAGCAAATAGCAATACTACTGCTGCCGCTGTGGGTTACCATATTGTCTTAAACCGGCAATAGTTGTCTAGTTATGTCTGCCTGTTTTGCTTACACACAGTACCGAAAGATGTCCTTGCTGCCTTCCCTCGCCTCCCATACTCAACCTCGATTTTCACAATCAACGGCTGTACATCAGATCACATAGATACGAAGATGAAGCGAATTTCATTCAACTACAACGTCTCGCTAAAGCGGTGGGTAGCACGTGGGAGAGGGGGAAGAGAGAGAGAGAGAGAGAGAGAGACAAGCTGTTTGCTTGGTGTTTTCGTATTAAGACGTCTTTCCTTTTGTGTGGCCCACAGGTTAAGCTATTTTGTTGCTTTTGACCCTGTTTTCCAATTTTCTTCGAAAATTCCTTACTCCGAGTACTTAATAAAAATGCGTGTCCTTCGGCCGTCGCACAACACATGAAAATATTCATTATCATGTGCGTCTCTGCCCTTCGAACACCGAGAGCAGTAGAAAACCGTTAAGCCGCTATCCCACATAGTACATGTCGCTGTCAAAGGAGCCGTCCAGACAAACAAACACGCGGGTGAATAACAAGAACAAATTACATTTCTGTCCAAACGCGGCGGAGTAATCTATCGCAAAGCAGGTGGCAAAAAGAGGTGTGTGTGCCCCTGGTGTTGAAGTGGGAAAATGATATGCATTTTGATTGGACAGCGGGACTTCTGTTTTTTGACAGGTAGGCAAGCAACATAACTCAGAGGTAAACTGACTACACTGTACAACGGAGTTATTTGTTCCTACGAAATATAAACTACAAATATTCGCACACGCGTAAAAAACTAATAACTGTAGAGCATCGATAATTTACCCATCATTCATCAATATATATATATATATGTATGTGTGCGCTCTTCTCGGAAGCCTTTCGGGGTTTTTTGTCGAAACGTCCTTGGTGTTGATGCCCGCGGGTGATGTAAAGGAATATACTGATGACGTTGTGAAGGCGAAAAAACAGAGTTCGGCACAAAATCGCTGTGAGAAATGTCGGTTGAAGTCTGACTGAATGAAGACGGTGATATTGATAAACAGAGAGTGAGAGCTGACCCTGTCCACCGGGGGCAACGGATGCCGAAACATACCATTGTAAGGCATACGGCATCAAACAGCCCCCTGGTTGTAGCTAGATACGATCGTGGGGACTGTTGGGATGCTTCGCTCAAGAAGAACTGGAATCACATCGATCCTCCGAAATCGATCGATTGATCAGATATCAGATAAAGCCCTTCATATGAAGACAAGAACAAACCACAGCCTCAAACGTGTAGTCTGTGAGGGTATGTATACTTTCTATGAGCTGGTTCACGGAAATGAACCCAAATTTATTCAATCGCTGTCAGACGAATTATGTACACAAAATTGACATACCGTAAGGTTGGGAGTCAGTCCACAGGGGTGCGACCGATTTTCAAAGCGTAACTTCTCCACACCAAGAGGGAACAAGCGCCAACTGATACTTCTCGGGGAAGCTCCCGATGAGATATATTCCAAAACCACCCTGTTAGAGAGTGACAACCTCTTCGTTGTAGAATGTAAGGCTTTGAAAATCGTTCACACCCCTGTGCCCTGACCCACAACCTTTACGGTATCTTGTATTATAGTGACCCCCATGAGCAAGGGAGCAAATCACCCTGACCTGAATTTTGATCAGAGCGTGGCCACAGTGCAATGGGCGTAAATGTGTCTCGGCCAATCAGAAGCCTAAAACATGATATACAACTTATACTGCATGCAACCCCACACTTCCCACTTCTTTCAAACGTAGTTGTGGAATTGAAATTCCCATACTCTAGGGAAAACTGTCACCGTGGAAGCGTGTTATGCCCAAAATTCTAATTCGATGTCCAAAGTTTGACGTCATCGCGTTTCTACGGACGAATTGTTTACTGGAATAGAAATTCAGAAACTCGTGTTGGGTTTGCCTTGTATATATAGAAGAAAATGCACCATGCCTTGTATATGGTTCTCAGATTTTAATTGCATGGAGCAACAAAGTTGCGCACACCGAAAAAGAAAATGAGCCAATGTTTGCAGTGCTGGCCGGCGTATTTGGGGTCTCCGGTGTGGAACCACCGAAAACCGGTTCCAAGACATGAACACCACTTCAATTTTTTTTTCCGCTGCGCGACAATTGACTGACCCTTTCAAGAACGTTTTGCAGCACCACTTGTAAAACTGGAGCAGCACGAGAATTTGCAGTGAAAAAGTGACCCCGTGGACCTGATTCTTTACTCATATCAAGTAGTTTGGGGGAATATCACGATGGCGAATACTTCATGACACAAAAGCTAAAAAATGCACGCACTTTCTGGGAGTTAGACTTTGAAACTTTGCAAACATGTACATTCGGTTGTTAAGAAACGCTATGCGATGGGACCATCTTATTTTCTTCCATGGTCGTTCGCCGGTTATTCCGGGTCCCAGGAGCAGCACATGACCCCTCTAGGAGCCCGCATGTCCGACGACAGGGGAAAAAATGACAAAGACACTCCGCACGTGTGTTTTGTACTAACCCAATGAATATGTGTGTAAGTTTTCGAAGTCTGACTCCTAAAAACGGCGTGAAGTTTTCTCATCGAATGTTCTTGTATCCATTTCCTTCAACCAGCTTGTCAACCTCAGCCCCAATAGCACACGCTCGGCACCACTCTGCTGGCAGCAATCGAGTTTGCATGTTCTCTATGCTTTCTTACCTCGCGTGAGAGAGATGTGTGGGTAGATGGACATTGATTCCCCATAGAAAGGACGGGAGGCATGACGCGACTGTTCTGGTTTTTCACCCTACGGATAGTAGACAAGAGGACAGCAGAGTAGGGGGGAAAGGAAACACGAGGGAGGGAGCGCCTTAAGACAAAACACATGACTGCAGTGGAAGAGAGCAAGACGTAGATGGCTGAAAGGATAGACATGTTAACCGGACTGATATTGATGATAGAGACGAAAGCACGAATACGAACTGGACCTATCCCCATATTGTTATTATTTTGTCGTGTCGCTAAGCCCCCCCTCGCAGTGTCCTTGAAGTGATGTTTTATCGTAGGAATTCAGTAATCTATTTGGTGCCACGTTAGTGGTTGCCTACTTCGTTATTGTTTCGGTTGTCTGGAGCGTTGGAGGGACCTGTCTGTCTTCCCTTCTGATTCCGTTCGTTGTCTTTACCTCTCTCTTTCTTTATTCTTTTTTTCTCTGTCTTTCGTTTTTGCATTCCTTTTGACCGGGTTCGATCGTCTTCATCGCGGTTAGCCTTTATATTCCTGAGCTTTTTGCGATTGTTTGGGCAGAAAACAAATCCCGCTTGGTGTGAATGCCCCCTCAGATTGTCGTACATTGTGACGTCAGATGACCTGTCGAAGATCTACCTTCGGGGTGTTACCGCAGATAGAGTCAGTGCAGGTTGAATGCTGAACCTTGCATTGACACAAGGTTGCTTCCCACCTGACACACACACACTCAACTCAACTGTCCGTACATCAGCCTCGCCACCAGAGGTTGAACCGGTGTGTACTCATACCACCCATCCCTAAGGGAACTTGTTCACACGCGAACGTGGAGACAAGCGTCTCATAGTGGCGTCAGCGGCGGTACGTGTTTTTGTCAAGTTCTTGGTGCATTGGTGGCACTACCTTGCGGCAGTTGCCATCATGGGGAATCGTAAAAAAACGAAAGAAAAAATCTGGAGAGGACCAAGAGCAGCTCGATGACTTCGAGCCGGAAGGGGAGGACGAAGCCCAACACGTCCTAGCGTCGCCCGCCGGCCCGTCGTCGCTGTCTCCATCGTCGTCGTCGCCCTCTTCGTCGGAAGACGAAGGGAATCAGTCGCACCGTTCATCGGATGATGATGATGGTGTGGACCGATTGTCGTTCTTGCAGTTGCTAGAGGCAACGTGCAAGGAGGAAGTGAAGGCTTACCTCCGAGCGTTGCGGCAGAGGCGGACTCCTCCGGAGCTCTCGCCAGCTACCATCGCGTGGCAGCAGCGTCTCCTGACGGAGTCGGTGCCTGCCTCATCGTCTGTCGGAACAGCGTCAGATATGTGGTCTCGTGGAGCCTCGTCTCGTGGAACGAGTACAACTACCGACATCGGTGGTGCAAGCGTTCCGTTTTTAGCTCCGTCGTTGCCCAGGCTGACACCGTTGTCCCCTGGAGCACCATCGTTCGTTCCGTCCGCGCAGGCAATGAGTGGATCAAATCCCTCGCCGAGTCCGTCGCTCGCTGCGCCTGTAAACACGACTACTTCGGTATCGTGTACGTCTAGTAGTGCAACCGCAGCTATTTCAACATCCCTCGTTACACCTGCTAGTGCGCAATCGTCCCTCGTAGATTCACCTGTTACTTCAACAGTACAGGTTGCACTTGCGAATGCGCAATCGTCCGTCGTAGCACCACCTGCTACTTCAACGTCGCAGGTGGCATCGACTGCGGTAGCTACCGAATCCCCCGTTCTTACATTTCTCCAAGCAGCTACCGTTTCAATATCCGCGGCTGACCTCCGCAGCATTCCCAAGCTGAATGGGGACCGTGCCAATAATGTGATAGAAATCATGAAACATTTTCGTACGGTGGTTGGGCTTAAAGCCGCAGCTGTCAACACGGATTCGTCGTATGCTGATGAGAGGTGTTGACCCTGATACAGCAGATCTTGCCTGAACAGATAAATTGTTCTAAGGCAAGCACGTTCACAGAACCGGAGGAAAAGGGTCGATTTCCTCTCCGACCACGTGGGATGATGCCATGTGTTCTGTTTTGCTTGATTCACTTCTTCCCGCAAATTCCGTTGAGGAGAAGGCACACAATCTCGCAACGTTCGTCCAAGGGCCACAGGAATTCGTTCCCTCGTATGCTCTCCGTTTTCGTACTGTCATGGTACGGTTCCAAGCTGCCGTCCGTACCGCTTGGAATTGCATGAGAGTAGCTCTGTGGCAAAATGGGTTGACCCCCGAAGTTCGTAACTTCACCAGCGATACACCCCCGCAAAATCGACTAAGGATTCCATTAATCGAGCGCGTCGTCTTGAGGAATCGGAACCCCTAATCACTGTTTTGGCAACTCACTTCGTATCGTCTACCTACACTCGTCCCGCGGCTATGTTTCAGGCGCATCCTAAGCAGACGGTGACTTTCAAGAAGTCACCCACCGCGCGTCCGCCGACACAACAGTAAGTAACGCCCGCAGCTCGTGGCCGAGGTTCAGGTAGACGTGGTGGTCAGCGTCCGCCGTTGTTCGATCCGTGCACCCAACCCTCCTGTCGGTCGCACAAGACTCACCCAACCGAGCGCTGCTGGATGAGCGTCGCGGAAGAAGAAGAGCGTCAGGGTTGTTCCGCGTCGAAGCGGTCCCGTAAAGATCGTCGGCGAAAACAGAAAGACGACTCGTCGGACTCTGAATAGGGGTGCCCAGGTGTTGTGCCCGCAATACTTGGGNAGAAGAGCGTCAGGGTTGTTCCGCGTCGAAGCGGTCCCGTAAAGATCGGCGGCGAAAACAGAAGGACGACTCGTCGGACTCTGAATAAGGGTGCCCAGGTGTTGTGCCCACAATACTTGGGAAGAAATCTGCTGGTGCCGTAGAAATTAGCAGTAGGGGCGCTGCTGGATGAGCGTCGCGGAAGAAGAAGAGCGTCAGGGTTGTTCCGCGTCGAAGCGGTCCCGTAAAGATCGTCGGCGAAAACAGAAAGACGACTCGTCGGACTCTGAATAGGGGTGCCCAGGTGTTGTGCCCGCAATACTTGGGAAGAAATCTGCTGGTGCCGTAGAAATTAGCAGTAGGGGCGCTGCTGGATGAGCGTCGCGGAAGAAGAAGAGCGTCAGGGTTGTTCCGCGTCGAAGCGGTCCCGTAAAGATCGTCGGCGAAAACAGAAAGACGACTCGTCGGACTCTGAATAGGGGTGCCCAGGTGTTGTGCCCGCAATACTTGGGAAGAAATCTGCTGGTGCCGTAGAAATTAGCAGTAGGGGCGCTGCTGGATGAGCGTCGCGGAAGAAGAAGAGCGTCAGGGTTGTTCCGCGTCGAAGCGGTCCCGTAAAGATCGTCGGCGAAAACAGAAAGACGACTCGTCGGACTCTGAATAGGGGTGCCCAGGTGTTGTGCCCGCAATACTTGGGAAGAAATCTGCTGGTGCCGTAGTAGTTAGCAGTAGGGGCGTTCATGGACCTTTTGTTGCCGTACCGAAATGATTTCGGAGCGTCAAAAAAAGAACAGAAATTCGGATGGAATCAAACAACTTGTTTCGTGGTACAGCTCAGCGCTGGCGCGGAAAAAAACGTCTCTTTCTCTGTCTTTTTCACCTAAACACGTTCGCGCTCCTGGATATATCAATGGCAAATTTCTCCCTGAAATCACCATTGATACAGCAAGTGACGTCACGTGCGTTTCACCTTCGTTTTTAAAACACCAACCATCGTTATCGTTTGCTGGTTTAGAGCCAATACCGTTCCCGTCCCAAAAGCTCCGTGCCGCAAATGATGCACCAGTCAAAGTTTTAAGATTTATCTTGTTCGTTGTTCGGTTGAGAGACGTGTCCCTCCGGATCGATGGGTTGGTTGTACCATCGCTCGGTCCTGATCACATACTCCTCGATAATGACGCAATAACTCGGTTTGGGGCAGTACTTGACTGGAAAATGAACGTTTGACTTTTGAGTGTAGTTACACTTTTGTCCCCGCTATTGATCGTAAAAAATCTCAACACAGTTCTGATCCGTCGCCGTCCCGTCGTGTTGCAGTCGTTCATCGAAATGCGGAAGAACACTCAGTCAAATTACGTCAACGTTATAATATTCGCCCTCGTCATGCGATGACCGTAAAAGCATTTACTGAATGCATACCGTCCGTTGATACCGCCGTCGTAGTCGAGCCGGGTATTTTGTCGGCAGATGATCTTTCGTTAGATCCTGCTCCGCCCGAATGTGAGCGTTTCATCGTGGCTCGCACCGTCTCAACATGGAGTGCTGTTGATGGTTCGGTAGTTGTCCAAATTGCGAATCCATCATCTGAGTATCTCCCCGAATACTATGGTAGCACAGGAACAGCTTCACGTCCACGCAGTTGCTTTGTCTCCGAAAAACGCGAGTGAAATTGCTGCTGCTAAAGCTGAGCTGGTAGAACCACTGTCGAAAGCGTTCGCAAATTCCACGTTCTCTAAGCAACAGCAAACTCATATTTGGACCTGTGCACAAAATATCGTCCCGTTTTTTCCCTGAATCGTAAGGAGCTTGGTAAATGCACAACTGCTCAAGCCACGTTTCCTATGCCGCCTAACACAAAACCGGTTAACCGTCGTCCCTTCCGCGCAAACCCGCACACTAAAGCCGTTATCCAAACGTGCGTTAAGGACATGCTTGACGATAACATCATCGAAGAGCTGCCTAGTCAGTGGGGTTCCCCCGTTACTCTCGTCGCGCGTAAAGATGGTAAACCTCGTTTTTGCGTCGATTTTCGAAGCACCGTCAACAAGCACATCATTTGCAAGACCTGGCCTCTAGCGAACATGGAGTCCAACCTTGACTCTGTCGGCAGCGCCAAGTTCATCAGCGTTGCAAACGTCCAGTCAGCGGACTGGCAGATTCATGTTCATCCTGACCACGTCGAAAGGACAGCCTTTGTCACCAACTCTGGCAAGTACTGTTACAAGCCGATGCCGTTTGGTTTTTGTATGCCCGGTGGATTTCTACTGAGATGGCTCATAAAACGTTAGGCCATATTCCCGAATTGTTGATTTACATGGATGATTTCTGTGTGCTTTCAGCAACTTTCGAGAATCATATGAGGTCTTCGGAAAGCATGTTCGTAGCTCTCCAAGCAGCAGGTCTGACATTGAAACCTTCGANAACGTCCAGTCAGCGGACTGGCAGATTCATGTTCATCCTGACCACGTCGAAAGGACAGCCTTTGTCACCAACTCTGGCAAGTACTGTTACAAGCCGATGCCGTTTGGTTTTTGTATGCCCGGTGGATTTCTACTGAGATGGCTCATAAAACGTTAGGCCATATTCCCGAATTGTTGATTTACATGGATGATTTCTGTGTGCTTTCAGCAACTTTCGAGAATCATATGAGGTCTTCGGAAAGCATGTTCGTAGCTCTCCAAGCAGCAGGTCTGACATTGAAACCTTCGAAGATTTCGTTTGGCCCCAAGTCCATCGAGTATTTGGGACATATTATTTCGGCTGAAGGTATTTCTGTCGGGAAGGATCGTATTGAAGCCGTCCAAAACCTTCCTACTCCTCGTTGCCTGACAGATCTTCGCTCAGTACTCGGCGTGGTTAATATTGTGCGCCGGTTCATACCGGATTACGCAGAAGTTACCAATCCGTTGTTGGAGTTAACTCGCAAAGAGTACGCCAAAATCACGTTTCGTAAAAGCTTGGAACGAATCGCACGACGCATCGTTCGCTCATCTAAAGCGGTTGTCAACTTCAGCGCCCGTTCTACACTTCCCAGACTTCGATCGGGAATTCGTAGTTCATGTGGATGCATCCGAACATGGGTGTGGCGCGTTTCCTGCCCAGCCGTCCAAGGCTGATCCAGAGTCTCTTGACATGCTTGCGTTAAAGTCATAGATTCAAACATGGACAGCGTCATTACTCTGCGTCTATGGAAGAGTGTTGCGGTGTAGTTCTTGCAGTTTCGCACTGGCGACCGTACTTATTTGGGAAACACTTTACGGTGATCACGGATCATCAAGCGTTGACTCATCTTTTCTATATGCAAGACACCAGCTACAAGCACATTCGTTGGGCTATCGCTCTTCAAAATTATGGTTTTACCGTCAAACACGTAGCAGGAAAATTGAATGTCGTACCCGATGCGGTATCTCGTTTATTTGGCAAAATTGAGTCCGAAACCATATCACACAAACCGGCCCTAGCGTCGATTTGTAGGAATGTGCCGAGTGATCGTCCGTACCATCCTCCTGGCCCTCGTGACTACGAAATTTCTGCCGATTCGTTGAACGATGTTGATATCGTCCAGAATGACAATGAACTGTTCGCTAGTGCCGTATCGTTATTTCCTGTACTGGATCCCGCTAAACTGCAAAGGGAACAGTACAAAGAGTTCGGTCTGTACATCCACCGTTTGACGTGCGTTAGTCTTGAAGGCACCATGAGTAATTACTTCTTGAATGAGAACGTTCTGTTCAGATCGTATTTACCAGGGTATCTTCGTAAACGCAGTTCGTTTCGTGATCAACTTGTCGTTCCTACCGTTTTGCGTGCGTTAGTCTTGGATTCTTGTCATGATGCTCCTGCGTCAGGGGGTCATCTAGCGTTCAAGCCACGTACGATAGTCTCAGAGATCGTTTTTGGCCGCCGACCATGTCTAGAGATGCGTCCACACACATCCAGCATTGTTTGTCGTGCCAACACCGCAACAAGTCCCACAGACGACCGTTATTACCTGTGGGTCACCGGCCCGTTACTCGTCCGTTTCAGTGTGTCGCGATCGATCTCGTTGAATATAACTTCGTATCGCAGAGTTGCAAGTACGTCTTGTCGGTCATCGATCACCTGACTCGTTTTCTCGTGTTGATTGCTACTCGTGATAAAAAAGCAACAACAATTGCACAGGCTTTCGTAGAGCGTGTCTTTTCCGTTTTTTCTCCCCCTGAAACGTTACACAGTGATCAGGGCACTGAGTTCGAGAATGAGTTGGTTAAAGAGTTGCAGGCCGTGTTTGGTTTCAAAAAAACTCGGACGTCCGCGTATCGGCCGCAAGGTAACTCTGTATTTGAGCGCGTGCACAGCACAATGCATGGCATGCTCGCAACGTATGGAAACGTTCGGTTCGATGATTGGGCTGAGCATTTACCGTTTGTGCAACTTGCCCATAACACCGCGTACAACCAAACTCTTGAGGAAACTCCTCACTATCTGATGTTTGGTTGCCACGCTTTGCTTCCCGTGGATATCATTCTTGGTGTACCGTCTCATGATAGCTCTTCTTTGCGTATGGAATATTCACGTCGTACCGTGGATAACTTGCAACTCGCGTATGAGATTGCTCGTCGTAATTTGAAAGAGCGAACTGACAAGCAAACAGACTCGAACGAAAATTTATCCGTACCGCAGTTTACTCCTGGGGAACAAGTCCTCGTACGTCGTTCCCACACCGTTAGGGATGGCCCCAACCTCAAGCTGATCAGCCCTTGGCATGGCCAATTCACCGTTCGTTCAAAAGTATTACCCGTCATATATCGTGTTTGCAAAGACGGAGGACTTGCGGAAACGTCAGTACACTTGGGTCGTATGTGAAAAAGTACTATGCTTTTCAACGTGATTCTGTCCCCGATTTTTTTAATTTGATGAAATGTTTATGGGACAAACCCTTCAAAATCCTGATTTGGATGGTACCGTGTTAACCGTAAAAGTTGGACCGTACGTCGTCAAAGGGGTAGACAAATTTAAACGTGGAGCAGGAAAACCGTCTCTCCATAACTTCCAATATTTTGTCCTCAAAGACCGTCCTGAGAGTCTTGGGTGTTGGAAGAACTTCAAAGAAGTACCCCAGTGTCATGTAATGATCCGTTCATATTGAGCGTGCGTTCTTCGTGATAATCCGCACGCCTTTGACCATCCTCCTAGAAAATAGCGCTCGTAGCTGCTTTGCGAGTACCCCAGTGTCATGAGATGATCCGTTCATATCAAGCGTGCGTTCTTCGTGATAATCCGCACGCCTTTGACCATCCTCCTAGAAAATAGCGCTCGTAGCTGCTTTGCGAGTACCCCAGTGTCATGAGATGATCCGTTCATATCAAGCGTGCGTTCTTCGTGATAATCCGCACGCCTTTGACCATCCTCCTAGAAAATAGCGCTCGTAGCTGCTTTGCGAGTACCCCAGTGTCATGAGATGATCCGTTCATATCAAGCGTGCGTTCTTCGTGATAATCCGCACGCCTTTGACCATCCTCCTAGAAAATAGCGCTCGTAGCTGCTTTGCGAGTACCCCAGTGTCATGAGATGATCCGTTCATATCAAGCGTGCGTTCTTCGTGATAATCCGCACGCCTTTGACCATCCTCCTAGAAAATAGCGCTCGTAGCTGCTTTGCGAGTACCCCAGTGTCATGAGATGATCCGTTCATATCAAGCGTGCGTTCTTCGTGATAATCCGCACGCCTTTGACCATCCTCCTAGAAAATAGCGCTCGTAGCTGCTTCGCGTTGTGTCTCGTTCTGCGTTTGCCTTATTCGTTTCGTGTTTCATTTATTTTTTCAAGGGTCGTTATTTACTTTTTAGTCTTTGTATGTACATACTTGTTATTGTTCGTCGTCCAGCACGATAGTTTCATAGTGCCCGCCGTCCCCAACGCTCCTTCGCAGTCCGGCCGGACATTGACGTTGTTGGTGGATACGCCCACGTTGGATGCAACACCTCGTGGAAGTCGGCAGGCGGAGCCTAGTTTGCGTCGAGATTCGCCCTCCGCGAACCAAGCATGGTTGCGTGTCTTCGTTTCGTAAAACATGCATGCTAGAGCACGTCATGTTTAAGGCATGGCATTGCCCGTTCGTTGTGTGATTTAATTTTACTATATATTTATTTCTCTGTTTGAATGCCGTACGACACATTACCTCGTGCGAGCTACGTAAGCATTTTCAATTATGATTGGAACGTACGTCCGTGTAGCAAGCGTGCGTGGTGTGAAGCGTCCATTGCCGTTGTGTTGCTGTCCTTGAGATACGAGTGCGTCGTATGGGGTCAGTTGATGCTTTATGTGAGCGAATATGCGTGATCGGAAGTTCGTCGTTTTCTCGTCCACTCCGCCCTAGATTGGGGGGTGATATCGTCTCACTTGCAGTTTGAGGGAATTGCAATTGATAATCGACTTCTGGATCCATGCACTTTTGCATTGTTCACACGGTTGTTTTCCTGCCCGATTTGTCTTGTCGCTTGTGTGGTGGATTTTCATCCCACACATCGTTTCTCGCGTGTCGTTCATCGCGAAAGAGTAGATGGTGGTCTTGGCCGTGCAAGAGTTAGTTCTCCACGAGCTGTGCACATATGTTCGTTCGTTGTTGCCGCTGCATACCGTTTGAGCAACGTTTTCCCGGCTGGTCGACCCACGTCATTTGCCATTCGACACTTGTGAAATTTAAGCCTTGCAAGCAACCGTCGTTCACATGTGCAATGTCAAATTATTTTTCGTTGCTGGATGTTCGTTACGTGCACAACTACCAAGCAGTTCACGGCATTGCATCAAGGTACTACTGTACAGTTTTTTTACACTATCGGTGCAAGACGCGCACCGGGGTGATGTTTTTACTGTACACACGTCGTTCGTCGTACGGTAGATCACATGTTGCCTACAGCGCCGAGGCGGACTGAAGTGACATGTTCCGTACACCTTTCGTCATCTGTGTAGTTATTCGTTCGTCGTACGGGAATAGTTGCCAAAGTTCGTGAATTGCTCTCGTGCAAGCTGTGGTGGTGACTGCGCTATGTACGATTGATGCTCGGATGAGATATTTTGGTGACACGTTCCAAATCTCATAGCTACAAAATACAAAGCGTTCGTTGAATGATGGCAGTCGCCGTACGTTTCGGCCCAAGTCATTTAACTCATGTTTTTCATCAGTACTTCACAATTTCATACAATCTGAGGTATTTATGTCATTCTTGTATCTTTCAANGTACGGGAATAGTTGCCAAAGTTCGTGAATTGCTCTCGTGCAAGCTGTGGTGGTGACTGCGCTATGTACGATTGATGCTCGGATGAGATATTTTGGTGACACGTTCCAAATCTCATAGCTACAAAATACAAAGCGTTCGTTGAATGATGGCAGTCGCCGTACGTTTCGGCCCAAGTCATTTAACTCATGTTTTTCATCAGTACTTCACAATTTCATACAATCTGAGGTATATATGTCATTCTTGTAACTTTCAAATCGGATTCAGGCCCCGAGATTAAAGATAGGGGGATGATGTGAATGCCACCTCAGATTGTCGTAGATTGTGACGTCAGATGACCTGTCGGAGATCTACCTTCGGGGTGTTACCACAGATAGAGTCAGTGCAGGTTGGATGCCTAACCTTGCTTCAACACAAGGTTGATCCCCACCTGACACACACGCTCAACTCAACGTTCCGTACATCAGCCTCGCCACCAGAGGTTGAACCGGTGTGTATCCACACCACCCATCCCTAAGGGAACTTGCTCACACGCGAACCTGGAGGCGACCGTCTCACGCTGGGAGGAATTCTTTCTGGTGTCCAGTTGACTCATAGATGGTGTACGCCCGCGGGCAGTCGGCTTGTTATCACGGAAGGCGTCCGCGTCAGTTGGACTATAATAGTACGGACATTAGAAGGTACTGAGCGGAGACCGGAACATGTAATAATGTGAATGACGACGACAACAACAACAACAATACCACATCGGTGGCAGCGGATATCAGAAAAAAACGAGTTTGATGCGGGGTTTACAATATGGCACCGTGTAGCCTCTCCCTGTTGTGCCCGGTTCACAACATCTCAAAGCGAAACACATCACCTCTAAATTACATGTGACGTCCTTACCACCACCAACGAAAGCTTCAGTTTGGTATTACTCTTCCTACAGCGACGTATTGAAGATGATTGAGCGTAAACTAGGTATCTGAGGCTACTGGTGTACGATTACTACGCCAGATTTTTGTCAACTCCGTCTCAACTCCGGACACGGGTGAGAGGGGAGAGGCGCATGCACATAGCTAGCTCGAGATACACCGACCGAGCCCCAACCGAGCTCAATATACCCTTCGACGATAACCTTGGTGGACGGTTAGAAGTGTGGTTGCACCTCTCTTTCAACTACTGCCTATCATGCATGCGCAATTATGGACCAACTTTTGTAGTGTCGCATCCACACACCCACACCCGCCATCTAAAACTATCCCTCACACCAGTTTGCCAATCACAGTTAAGAGATAACCCGAACAGCTGAATCTTAGAAGCGTGAAGCTGCTTAGTTACATTTATTTCATGGGCAGCAGCGTGGTATTTCGCGGTGTTGCGAATCCATTCCCAAAAGTGCGTGGTTGTCGCCTTCCGTGTGAGATGCTTCGCCGTTCGTTGAACCAATTCCGAATTATTGCTGCTGATGAACCTCTCCAGGTAACTTTCGATGACCTTCCAAGAACTACAGTTTATGGGAGTAGCTCATGCCATCAGCTCTGCTGACGACCCGCTGTTCAGGGGTTTTCGGTCCGTGACGGCAAAGCACAAGCAATTCAAGACACTTAGTGTCGGTCTAATTTACGAAGATTTAATGGCCGCCACTACCATCGTTCAGTCCCACGAGCAAACCTGACGTGTCAAACCACACGACGCGTCTTCATGGTGTCCTCTACTGTTACAACAGAAGTCAACAGAAGTCAAGTAAAACTAGACACGGTGGGAGGTTGTTTTCTTTCGGTATGTTGGACAACGTAGGAAATAGAGCCAGCGTCACAAGCGGTCTCGCATCAGTCTGTCCCTTACACCGACCCTTGTCCGCTGCAGAGAGCAGAAACTGCTGAAACTTGGGAGGGTCATGATTTGCGACGCCCTACCGACGCAAATTTCGAAGGTCGCGAAACGTGCGCCGTCATAGCTTGAAATGGTTTTTGAGACATGATTGATGAAGCGCTATGCGCACAAAAATGACTTGACAGAAATTTAAGAGAGCTTGGGAACCAACAAGGTGAATCAACCGGGCCCCCGAGGCCACGGGGGGAGGCTCATGGTCCTAGGTCATGGCTGATTTCAGGCGTGTCTAGTACGGCTAATATCGATTGGGTCGGTTTGGGTCGATTTCAGTACCGTGACGAGAGCAGTTGAACTATCCTCAGCATTTTTTCCGCTTCAAGGAGCTCAATGTACTGAGGGGAAAGCTACTACAGCTCAACCTTTTGTGTTGGGTACGCTCCATGCGCGGCAGTGGCGCGAACAGCCAAAAAAATTTCATTGCACACATTGAACTCTGCTTCTCGGCAAGTTTATGGTGGTGGGATCATCCGGAACTAGTGTTCTTCCCTTCCTGCTTCTAGCCGACCCACCATCTGTTGCAGCACACGCCTCTGGAACCAATGTTTCAAATAGTGTATACAGACGAATGCCACCCATATCAGGCTCGCAAAATAATAACACTGGAACCAGACACGACAGTAGAGTACTGCTGTGCACACGAAGCGTCTAAAAGCGAATGTCTCTCTTCATGCACTCAATCTTGGCAGCGAGCATATGATACCGCTGTCGCTCCTTTAAAAACTCGTCGAGGAAGTCTTGAGTTGGGACACGTTTCTCCAAGAAGTCCGTGGCCACTCGCTCAGAGCTGGTGTCGGCCATTTTGGAAGCATGCTTGACTCGCTTCAGAATCATTTGGTCAGCTGTACCGCCCATGTTTTTGCCGCCTCCACGGGCCTTATCTGAAAGACGAATATACAGCAGGGACAGACGGCGGCGATTATAAGCAACCTCTGTGTTGCTATTGCCCATCAAAAACTATTGCACTCTACCTGTATGTGAGTTTCATGCTCCATACGAGGTTGTTCATGCCAATTCTCTGCTCGAATGTCTAATCGTCGCCCGATCCGAACGAAACCGGAGATCATTAGTGCTGAATTGACACAAACCCGCGTCTACGCATGCATATATGATTAACATGCCTTCGGGGACTCCACAAGCGAACAGTGTTGCGTTTGCACGAAGGGGTGATGCTTGTCAGTCGTTCCTGAACTTTACTTCACGTGCAGCTGTCTTAAGCCATGATGCGAGCCAACACCATGCCTGGCAAGAACGTGGCGAGCCAACTTCATGCCTAGCAAGAAAGTGCACAACTTGAGAGGGTTTCGCGACCACACCGTTTCTCAAGAACAAAGTGAGTAGAATAAAGTCAACAAGTGAATGCCACGTTTAGCAACACATAAACGTAGTGGCATACCTTCGTAGGATGTTTGCAAGGCCTTCAGCTCTGCCTTTATCTTCTCGCCTTCTTCCCTGAGGACACTAGCCGCGTCTTGCTTTGCTACAGTTAATCGCGCTGTCTCAACATTGCCCTTGAGCACGTCAGTCCTTAGATCCTTCATCCGCATGACGTTCGTCATTCCGAGAAGCAGCGCCTGGCGAGCACTTTCATCGCCAAGAAGACGGTTGAGTTTCTCGGTGGACAAACCTTGCAGCTCGCTAAACGTGTCGGGAATATCAGGGATTGGCGTGTGGTGCACAGGTGGTCTCCTTCTCCTGGTCTGCAATTCGCCCCCTGTCCTTTGGGCCGTACTAGCCATGTTTGTGTATCCCTTGGCACTTGCCGCACCTCCTGTTGCGCCGCTGGCAGGATGGCAAACAGGTGGATTGCCCAGACCGAATGCTCCCGCGGCTGGTGGAGCTCCTGAAAACCCTGAAGGTTGTTCAGCGATCGGCCCTCCCCATACTGTAGAGGCTTGATCACGCCCAGACGTTGTGACGCCTCCATTGGAACGACCAAACTCTTGGATGACTGCTGCAACGATGTCTCCTATTAGGGGTGGATTGGTACCATCCCATCCGTGTAGATCGGGATGCCCCACAACCTGCATGTATGTGTTTACCCACGGGTGCGTCACCGGAGACAAAAGCTGCAGCACTGGCAGACCACCAGGCGGCATTCAGACAACAGAGCGCGAAAACCGATACAGAACAAATTGTAAGCAAGTACCCGAGCGCCAGTCAGAATGCACGTGGTGGAACCGAGGAGAATATATGATAGCCCCCGCCAACCTCTGCAATCGTATACATGTGTGGAACCTGCGACACGCGAACGTGAAAACAACAGTGAAAAAGCAAGCAAAATGGTATGTCTTGCTTTTACTGCGACCCGGAATCCTCACTCAGCCTAACTCTGGACGTACGCCCCCAACCAAACTCACAGCATATTTGCGGGCTGGGAGGAAGCTGGTGCAAGGAATAAAATAAAAAAAAAGAACGTACATTCCACTCAACTGTGAAGAAACGTCAACTTCGTTTCCACAACCTACTTGACTAGATTTGGCAGGTTCGGGAGGACTCAAGCGGTCATATCCATCCAGAACGCGCCACCACGTGAAAGTGTTTGCAGTCCCCCATAATACATAGGGACCTTCTGAGAATTGCCGATAACGACAAGAAATCCCCTGCCCCAAAAGTGAGGGCCGCACTAGACACGAATGGAATAAAGACATCCAACCGCCGCGCTTAGTGGCGACCGTCAGAACACCAGAGAGGTAACGTCAAGGTGAGTGAAGATAGCATGAAGGGGATTCCGAAAAGAGGGGGAGGAGCACGCACATGCCGAAATGCTCGCTGAGGTTGGTTGCTTGGAGAAGGACGTACCTGTAAGTTGCGTCAAACATCCCTCCCGCTCCCCCCTTCCCCCCCCCCCTCACTCAAGACCAAGAGAGCGGCAAATCAGGAAGCAGAGTCCCCTCCCGTTCCCCGCCCCCATTCAAAGTGCTCTTAAATCCAGCTTGGATCGTATCGTAAATGAAATGGAGGGCCGTCCAGTCGGGGATATAGAAGTCACTGACCCCGTCTTTACTCTGAGGATGGCAGCCGAACACCCCCCGATCAAAGAATATACTCGATATTTCTCATGTATCCCTCCCCCCGAATTCCAAGTTGAGGCAGTGCGTCCTGGGTTTTGCCGCCCGCGGACCTTCGAGGGCGTAATGTGGGCGATTCGAAATTCGCTGCTGAACAGGCAACTGCACACAAGCCAGCCACCGACGACGTCGATGAACACACGCTTGGCGTCTGGATACGACGGCTTGCGCACAACCGACACGACACGCAAATAGATGCGTCTCTGTGACAACTAAGACGGCAATCCCTACCCTCCAGGGAGCTAAAGTTGCCTCGTGAGGAGCATCGAGAGGGCTTCACCTTTAAGGCGGTCGTTGCGGGGGGGGGGGGTTACAGGCGGGCACCCTTGCCGGATAACACGGTATATCGAACGTGATCAAGAAATACTACGCCAATAGGTGTACGGGACACCCCTGCTTGACCACGTCGAAAGGAGGCCTTACAACTTCCCTGGGATGAAACGCACCTACGACGTTTTGGAGTTGGGTGAAGGACCAAAATTCACGGCGGGGGGGACACAAAGTCATGCCAAACTGGATTCCGATCAGTTTTTATCACACCTCACGCTGCAGAGTTGATTAGTCCGTGTTCACGTCACGTCACCCTGTCCATGTACTGAACAACATGGGCAGCTCAGTCGCAATTTGCCTTGGTATAATCCAGCATTGAACAAACCATCCATATGTTGGAGTTGTCGAATTTACGACATCGCGGTTGTGAAGGCCTTGATTGCATTGCTGCCAACCGAGTGCGGTTCGTTGCATATTTCTGTGGGGCGTATTTGTGGTTGTGGTACTTTTGCAAGCCAGCTGTGGTCGCCCTACTTGTCCACAACACTGTTGTTCCGTGTTTCCACGTGGCTACATCGAGGGTTCATGGATGGCTCATGAGGGCACACCTCTGCACGTTTCAAGGACAACTACACCTGGAGCAATGAGCAGATGGGTTGCCCCTTGGTTTGGTTTGCCACATTATGTTCCCTGAAAAACCGTTTTTTAATGGAGCATGAAATTGCGAGAAAAAGTCGCAGTTTTTTGTACAAGTGCTGTTGGTAGGAGATTTTGGTCACACCTATATTTGCATGCTCACAATGGGGCGAAGGAAGTTCTCTTCACGGGATTGGTGGAATGCGGATCATTTGTTGTTTGTTGAGCAACGGCGAGAAGCAGGGACACCCCTTCATACCACACCGCGAAAACAGCCAGAGCGTGCGACAGAAGCTTGGAAAACGAGTTCGTGGCACAATACCTGGCGTTGTGCCTTGCAATCGAAGCCAGGGAGACCTCACATCATGCTCACATCCAACACAAGTTGTTGCTGCGGCTTCCAACTCGTCGTTCAATCATTCTGGCTTGGCCGTTCTCTACCGCGTGGATCGTGGGCGCGTTAGTGCCAAAAGACGGTCTACGTGTGTGGTACGGGCAGGTACTTGACGTGGATCGGCGGAAGTCGCGCCGCGAGACTTTGTTCAACACTTTCGCTCCAGATCGCGCGATTATTGTCAAAATCAAAAGTTCCCAATCTATTGGCGCAACTTTTGCTCCTAAAAAAAAGAGCGTACACATGAGACAAGTTTGCAAACTTGAATTTTTCTTGCAACTTTATGCTCCCACAAACTGCCGTGTTGTTGTAAGCCACAAAAATCGCGAACGCTGCACGGTTATTAAGGGGATGTCTTATTTTATACTTCTACTCAGGAGAAGCCGGTCGCCACGGCGGTCTAATGGTATCCTCGAAACCGCTGTCATAGTTGCAAAGGTCGTGACTTCGAGTCCCCATGGGAGAAAAACGAATTAAAATTACCAAATTTGCGGGTGAAAACGAAAAGTATCGCTGATAAAGCTCTCGTGCGTACCAAACTTCGACGTTAGCACCGTTACCGAAGGAGAGGGACCGCCGGACCCTTTTCGCGATAAAAATATAATCCAACACGCCCCTCAGCAGGAAGGTGGGGCAATGAAAAAAAAAATATATAGCGCTTGTGTTTACCCCCTCCTGTGTGACCCTGGATGGTTGTAGTTGTACTCTGAAATACACTGACAAGCATAGTACTCTAAAATACACTGAATAGTGTAGTACCCGTCTCATCACGAAAAATCGGGGGACTGTCCCATAATACATGGGACGAAAACAGATCACAACACACACAGCAGTCGGCTGAAACCTGCTGCACACATTGTGGTAAGGCGCGATAAGCATGAGGCCCGCAAACGGCGACGAACGAGGCTACGTGACCCTGAACGGAGGGCTAGCGTGGGCAAATACGCAGTACAAGGTACGACGGATGGATTTGATTTGGTACATGCATGCATATTCATATGAGTGCATAAACTGCATCAAAACGGGCAGCAGTGGTGACGCGGATTTTTTGTTCCTGGAAGAGGTCCTTGAATGGAGGACAAACTCAAAAAAAAAAACGGCAACACTAAGACAAAGAAGGCGTGAAGGGTGGGCATGAATTCGCGTGGCACGTTATTGAAGCTACGTAAAAGCATACTTCGAAGAACGAATACGATGGTACACTCACCATCTACTTGGGTCACCGGTATGTAGACTACGTACCAGTGCAATCGTGCGCTACTCAAGGTTAGCCTAGAATCTGGGAGAATGAGAAGGTGTGGGACGTCTGCTCACCCGGTCGATCCGAAGGGAACTTCGTTGGAAGAAAAACGCGTAAGACCACCTTTGCTCCATCTGGAGCTGTTATCTGGACCTCGTTGAGAGAATTGTCGGTGGACTTGAGCTGTAGTCCAGGCACTCTCGCTTTCAAGTTGCTGATCTGTCGATCTCTGGCTGCTCTAATATCGGATTGCCCCGTGGGCGTCCTCCTGTTGGCTGAACCGAACAGCCAAGACATTTCTTACAAACGATATTGATCACAAAGTTCCACACTCGTGTGCGCTCTAGGGAACGCCCTGTGTCTGCAATGAATGCCCTCGCGCCCGTCTCGCGTTCGCTGCCCTCTGCTTGTCACGCCGCTGGCGGACACGGAGCCTGGTAGAACAACGAAACCAAGGGAAATCGGGGGGACGGTAGATGTATCCCACTCACCCAACCACCTCACCCACTCCTACCTCCATTCTGTGCCCCCCTCCAACCACCCTCTTGTCCGCGCGCCCACCGCACAAGACAAGCTGCTTGCTGAAGCAGATAACAACGCCTGCCCAGAGGAGGAAGGCAGTGCTCAAACCGAGTTATCTGCTCTGGTGCTCGTCGTCACTATGTCGATGTCACCGCGTGATGACGATGCGAGAGACGATGGCTGCATCAGGATTCCTGTACGTGGTGCGCAGCAAACCGTGGAGGTGTACACCGAGGAACTACCAAGCGACTACAACGACGTTGTCGATGTGCTCAAGGCGGAAATCGCACCGCTGGATATCTGGTTACGTTTTGCGGTGAGTGGCTTTTTTGTGGCAGCTACACTGAGCCATCGCTCATGTTGTTCATGTCTCTTCGGCTGCCGAGGGAAGTTGAAATAGGCCGACACACAGCAGTATCTGATGTCCTGCCGCCGAGATGTTCATATCCTCCCGCCGCATCCGCACGAAGTCCGGACTGGTATAAATAGTCACCAAGTTTGCTCACCCAGCAGTTTTTTTTCGACGGACTGGGCTAGTACCGGTGAGCACTGGCCTGGTGTTTAAGAAATAGGAGTGTTGGCCTTGTTTTCGTGGTCAGGTAAACGAATTATTCAATTCCGGTCCTACACGCTGTCAAAGGCCCATACCATATTGTTTATGAAATGATGGTAACTCGTTACCATCGTCAACGAGGCCGACTATCCTGTCTCCTTATGTATGCATAGGGGTGCGAGGAAAACTCTTCATGTTTTGTTGTAGTCTGAAGTTTGGGTTGGGTTTGGCTCAAGTTTCAAGTGACTGGAGCGATGGGCTAGTTTCTTTTGGGGGGCGGCGTTCCCTTCACTGCTCAGCTTCGTTTGTTGCTCCTGGAGGAACTCCGCCAAACTTCTTGTGCTGGAACTGAAACACCCTTTTCAATGTTTACTATCGAGTTTGTGCCAGTATTTTGTGTTAGGTTTGAAGACGGTAATTCGTCTCATTTGCCTTGAAATGGGGGAAGGTATCAGATGGACTTCAACGCGATGAGCAAGCAGTATCACCTCAGTGATGTTATTCGAATAGGTAAATCGGCTGTCGGGTGCCTCCATCAAATGGGCCAGAAGCAGCGCTGACGACAACATTGTACCGCGTCGTTGCGAAGTGGACGGCCTTTTCCCGATCAAAATAACAGCTTGTGTCTCCAGTAAAGCTTTTTCCCTTGGTCGCACCGCCCACAACCATAACCCACTCGCACTGCAAGCGACTGAGGCAGATATTTGCGTCTGAGGTTTAACCTCGATCCGGTGACTACAAGAAGAGTGATGGCTGTCGCCTGCTCTTGGCTCGGACTTGTGACTCTTGCGGTTTTGGCATTATGCGCGTCAGCAGACATGGCCGAGATGATTTCGCGATTTTTCGCATGTGTCGCTTTCTGTTTTCACCGCTTACTCTATCATCGCTGGGATTGCCAACACATTGTGAAACACCGTTCATCTTGCGCGTTACATAACTCTCAGCGAGGTCGCGACTCACGTATTCGATCATGTGGTCGAGGATCTGCTCCTCGCACATGTTTTGCAGCTGCTTCATTTGACAAAGTCTGGGGCGAGAGCAAGGTTTGGGGCACATGTTCCGTGACTGCTAGAGGGGGCGAAACCCGCATTCTTGGTTGTCATCACGGAAGTGAGCACCTCTTGATCATACCGTTCGAGCCGAAATCCCGTTGTTTCATTTCACACAAAGTCCCGGCTGAGGGAATGGGGAATATGTGCTGTTTTCAAATCAAACCTGTAATTATAAAGCCGAGCCACCTTCAAACTCAAGCCAGAACAGCAGTCAGGGTGGAATTATATTTGGAAACCAGCCAGATGGTGGGCGCCCGTACGCCGTCCCCTATATTATACGTGAATTTCAAGTTCACGTCACAAACAAAACCTCAAGTGTGGGCGTGTGGGCGTGAGGGCCCTCTTTATTCGAAAATCAGCTAGTCTGAGACTTCGTGTCGAAAGTTGCAATCTTGTCCACGATTTGCCCCGAAATGTTGGCTTTGTCTTGGTCGCGGTTCTTCTCTTTCGAGGAACGTTCATGATTCCAGAACGACGAAGCAATCAAATGTTGCGTCAATATATGGTTTCGAAATGAGAGCAGCCCCCAAAATCTTGAGAAAGTAGCGAGATGTGAAAGGCTCAGCAGACTCCAATGGGCAATCGGATCTGTAAAATTTGCGAGTGCGCACCCTGGCGTCGAACGCAGTGAAACGGCGAAGATAAACCGTCAGCTCCACACCCTCATAGTGACGAGCTAGCCACAAGGTTTCGCGGGTTTTGTGATTCAAGCAGAAGCCACTCTGTTCGATCGCCCTCCAGTCGGACAGCGAATACCCGTCTGGATGGAGAGCACATAATGCTGCTTGGCACTGTAGGCAGCTCGCCCTGAAATCCTACTGTCCTGACATCTCTCAAATCCATCGGTTAGGATTCCGGCATGAGCGCGTTTCGGCCTTTGTCACGGCCCTCTTGTGGCTGCTTGTTAGATCTGCTCTTTCGTATAACTCCTCGCTCTCCTATTTCACCTGGGTTTTAACATCTCTGAGTATTTTACCCTACAATTGCAAAAGCAACTTGTACCACTTGCTCTGGCGCACCGGAAGAACGACCGTTCGCTCATCACATTTCCCCACACTGTGCCAGTCACTTTGCATGACGTGTCTCGCTTTTTGCCCTCTGCCCCCTTGGTATTGGTTGCCGTGAGCGTGTTATCTTGTCCCGGTCGCGATCATCCCAACCAGGCACAAGATGTTCCGCAGCGGTGTATATTCACGACCGAGGACTTATAATACAACCAGAATGTTGCAGGATTGTGCTGCCATAATATTCGCATTTCTATTATTTTGTCCACAAGTATTTTGTTTCTGGTTGCTCTTCTCCCGATTGTGCCCGTCCTGTCGAACGCTTCCGGAATATTTAGGTGGAGTACTACAGGCAAGGTTCCGAAGAACATTTCCGTGGTATCCTGAACGAGATAATCGAGGCGCTTACCCCAGACACGGAGAGATTCTACGCGGACGATCGAAGGGCATTCGATGTCGGTCGAATTCGCATCCTCAACGCGCTTGCGGCGGACTCGGTCAAGCAAGCATCCAAGTGTTCCGACAGGAGCGCACGAGATGATGGGTACACTACAGCGCTGAGTCATCTCACGAGTGCTGACAGGATTGATAACATGTCGGAACTGACATGGGTAGGGAAAGGCGTGTTTTACCTGTGCCAGGGGGAGCTTGACCGTGCCAAGTACTTCTTCGAAAATGCTCGCAAGCAACGTCACAACTTCCCGGCGACCCTCGGGGAGGCAGCTGTGAACTTTCACCACGGCAACTACAAACAGGCCCTCGATCTGTACAGGTGGGAGCCTAACCTAATCGTTGGGCATGTTGGTGCGTGCACGCCGTGCGCCCGGTGAAGATTTTATTGGACGGATGGAAAAACGCAGTCAACCTGCCTCCTCTAACTTGAATTGTATTCACATGCCTCGCTGCTCTGTCACGTTTTCTTGCCCAGCGAGGCAATCCGTGTGAATCCGGAATGCTCTGCGTCAGTGCGAGTAGGCCTGGGGCTGTGTTGCTACAAGCTAGGCCAGATATCCCGTGCCCAAGCCGCCATGACCCGTGCGCTTCAACTAGATCCCCAGAATGTTCAAGCACTGGTCGGTAGCGCGATTCTGGAGTTGTCGACCGCCTCTGCCGGGTCACAGGATGCGGTCAGGAGAATGGAAAATGCGATCAACACGATTAGCATGGCGTATCATGTGGATTCCAAGAATGCAATGGTTCTGAACCACCTGGCAAATCACTACTTCTGGACATGGTCGCCGCTCAAAGCCACTCTCAGCATTGCGCAAGGTTCGAGGTCAGGGACGGTCAGTGGGGATCTGAAGGATGAACTTGTGGCAGGGGACATCATCCGCATAGGATCTGGGTTCGCGACAGCTGTGGGGAACGAGGGTTTCGATGGGACTACTTTGCACCTGCGTGAAGAGTTCACGGAACCATCAGGGGACCAATTGAAGCTGTTCACGAAGGATTACCGCAAGGTGCTGCAGTAATTATTTATCGAAAGGAAGTTTTGTCTGCATCCATTACTTTCGTGTTTTGTGGAAATCGCCCAGCTCTACTTCAACATCACATTTGAAAATTGCCGTCAGGAGAGCAACCAGCGTACCTCGAGCGCAAGACGCCCAAAGCAGGGAAGCTGTTTCTCGCTATGCTTCCCGCCTAGATACCTCGGACGCAACCCCTTGCTGAACATATTGGCCTTCTGAACACTCCGCCAATGGTATGCCATAGGTCGTCGAACTGGCCAGTACCGCGTACGAGAACACAAGTGCGTCAGAAGTCAAGGCTGAGAGCTGCTATCTCAAGGCGCGGGTGCACCACGCGACAGGGAACCTCAGCGAGGCAAAGCTTTTGTACAATGAAGCGTGCCACCTGTGGCCTCAATTTCCTCTTGCGCAGTACGGTATGGCCCAAATGCTGGTGAACGAGGGAAGCATCGATCCGGCGATGAAGGCGCTTAACGCGGTACTGGCTGAAGTACCAGACAATCAGGTGCAGCAAACGGTGGCTGGATTATAGGTTATGGGCACACACCTGTCAGAGCATGCGTTCCACTGTGCAGGTGGCTGGCCAAAGACCTCCTTGCGCCTTACATCCCACGCTTGCTATTTGACCTCAGGAGGCACTGGTCCTGCTGGGCGTGTTGTGCGCCAAAAACAAGGACCGCTTGCTCGCGCTGTCAAAGTTTAAGAGGGCCCTTGAGTTGAATCCTCGTCTGTCGGATGCATGGATCGCTCAAGCACAGGTGAGAGTGGTGCACATGAACGCATGCGCTGCAGTGTGCCGGATGAAAACCTGATGCTGTCTTGTTCCGCGAATGAGTCGTCGCGGGTTGCACATGTCTCGCTCACTCTGTTTTTCTCGCTATAGCTTTTGTGTATGAAGCGCACACGAATCCTCCCATGTACCGATGCCGCGTGTGAATACACAGGTGCTCCAGGAAGATCCTGCGGATCACAAGCTAGCTCTATCTTCATACCTGAAGGGGCTGGGAGATGGTGGAGCCGCCTCTACCGGAACGACTTTTCCGGAAGGTCCGAGCGACCGGAGTGGTTCGCAGACACGCCAAGCCGCCTGGACAAATATCGCCGTGTTGCACGAGCACATTGGAAACGCCGCGGAAGCTATGACAGCTTATAGGCATGCACTCAGCGAGAAGGGCTCTGAAGTAAAACGCACCGACGATACCGTAGACTCGGATGCCTTGCTTCGCATCACTGATCCCGCTAATCAGCTGTTCTGGGAGTGGAAAGAACTCCCCGCAACGGCGTCCGTAGTGGAGGGATCGCGCACGGTGCAGACGTCCGTACCAATCAGGGGAGCCTTGCGAAAGGGAACACATGTCCGGGTGGGCGAGCACTACGTTACGACAGCGCAAGGACCCGAGAAGGATGGTAAGTTTGAGGTTGCAGATGTGGCGCCCGGTGGAGTGGATGGTCTGGCGCTGGAAGGACCGCTGTTTAAGAAGGTGCACAAAATCCGGGTTACAAAGGAAAATGTGTCCATGGTGTTCAACCTGGCGTTACTTCACGAGAAGCAGGGCCACCATGAGGCCGCCCAAGAGCTGCACAAGGCCGTTCTTGCTGAGCACCCGACTTACGTCAACAGTGAGTGTCGGAAGCCTTACGTCGATTGATGTATTCCGTCTGGAACGTGAAGTCTTCAGCTTTGATGCACTCTAGTCCGCGAGGAGTGTTTTCAGAGATGTAATTGTTCGAGCGTAGGACAAACTCCACGCCTGGGGCCCCGTCGACAGTGGGGAGGGGTAATGCTCTGGGTGGTACCCTTGTCCGTATCGAGGTACACTAGACTGACTAGGAGATTTTGGCTCATGAACACAGAACGTGGAAGGACCGGATGTTTATGACTCACTGGCATCGTGGTAACTCGGATCGCAAGTTCGCGACCAAGGCGGCGTGCGTGCACATTGAGAACACCTCACGTCCAACGGACCTCCTGGCAGGTTACCTCCGTCTTGGGGTCATGGCTCGTGACTCTGGACAAATTCACGAGGCGAGCAAATGGTTCAAGCAGGCCTTGGAGGTCGACGGCGAGAACCCGGATATAGTTGCTTACATCGGCAACCTTCACATGCGCAACTCTGAATGGGGCCCGGCGCAAAAAAAGTTCGAGAAAATACTAGAGATGGTAAGGCAAGATGTAGCGGTGGGGTGTGCAATTTTCGAAAAATGTTGCCGCAATTTGTGTATGTCGTAGTTCCCGGTGGTTCCAAGAATGCAACAGAAATACATTCGGGTGGTATTTCTCTGGCATGACGTTGTTTTTCCGCCCAACAACCATTGTTTGACGCGCAGCCTGGACTTCGGGGAGACAGCTACGCGAATCTTTCTTTGGGAAACATATTCTTCAGCAACCTGGAAGACCGTACGAAATACGAGAAACATCTCCTTCACGCCGCAAACTTTTACCACGAAGTCCTCAAAAAGGATGACGCCAACGCTTTCTCAGGTATGCGCCCCATGCAACTTCCGCTGCTGAGCTGTTTTTGCTCTCGGGGTTGTTCCTTCCCGGTAACATTGCCAGCTTGCTGCAGGCGCGAAGAGTCTCAAGTCCGTGATTCACCTGTGCCTCCGATAATATTACTGGTAGCTCGCAATATGACCCAGCGTGTTCTACCGTCATCCGCATCTCGCTGTGTTGTGTTTTTGCCAGCGAACGGTTTGGGAATGGTTCTGGCGGAAAAGGGAACGTTAGATCACGCGAAGGATGTATTCGCACGAGTTAGAGAAGTGTCCGCGGAGGTTCTTGGAGACGTTTGGATCAACCTGGCGCACGTATATCTCGCCCAAAACAAACACAACGAGGTAAGGGTTTGCATTCCCAGCTTCTGTTTAATGGAAAGACACGCAAGCGGTTGCTCAAGCGTTTGCCAGTGGTCTTGTGTTGGAACGAAGTTTCGGGGCCTTCTAAGTTTTTTGTTAGTCCACTGCACACCAGTGCTCACAGCGATCGTAAGTGTAATCGCGACACTAATGCAAGACAAGTTAGCATACTTAAGTCCCCCCTAGCCGGAAGAATGGGTTTGGGGCAAGGTGGGACATTGTCAGAGATCCCCGGGTTTTACGCCCCGGCGTTTTGGCTGAAATAAGGACACATGCCGGAGATCTCCGGGTTATTTGATGAGCCATATTCGCGGAGGCTGCTGCTTCTCGCCGTGTATTGTGTACCATCTGGGCCTGGACGCCACTGAGGTGGTGAGCACCGTGCGATCCCCAGGCTTGTCTTCGGGAGGTTCTTCGTGCGCATGTACCCTGATGCACCTGGTGGAGCAGCCTCTAGCCCATCTATCGCCCATTTGACCGAGTCGTCAGAGAAACAAAGCCTTTCGTTATTTGCGCTTACTTGGGCGCGCGTCATTTCGGGAAAGTCTATTGCAGGTTGAATAGTTTTCTTGGCAACCGAACTACTTATGTCTGGAGACAAAGAACTGCCCGCAAATCACTTGGTTACAGATTATCTGATCCTGTTCATCGTGCCTACACACAAGATCGTCGGGTTACATGATGATGTATTGCCTTATTACAGCAACGTAGCAACGTCTGGCGGTCGCAAACGCTCGCCGAATGGGTCGTACTAATTCCATGATTCATGGTGCTGGAACTGTTCAAACCCCCTCCCTTGGGGTGGGCGGGGGGAGGGGGTGGTCTACGTATCCAAAACTTTCGTTCGCGCATACCCTTGGGTCTTGGAAGGTGCATAGCCTGTTGTACCATTTTCACGCTTGTGGGCTGATCGCTCCAAATATGTTTCTGTTCGTGTGGTTGTGTTCCCTATCTACGTGCGACAAATACCAGGCCATTCGTTTGTACCAGAACTGCCTCAAGAAGTTTCACGGTGGGCGAGACCCGAGCTTGCACATCTACTTGGCTCACGCGTACTTCGACGCGCGCCAGTACAACGACTGCATGCGAGTGCTGCTCAAGGCGCTGCACGTGTCACCCAACAACCTACAGCTCTGGTACAACCTGGCTCTAGCAAGGGAGACTTTCGCCGTCGCTGTGCTGCAGAAAGAGCAGAAAGGAGAGGCTCGCACTTTGGCTGAGGTGGAGAATGCCATCGAAGACCTCAAGGTATGATTAGGGCATGCCAATTTGCTGTATCCGACCCCGGATGGTGATCAACGCCTGGTCAAAGCCTGGGAGTCTACGGCTGTGCCCACGTTGTTCGGGAGAGAGAGCACTTTGGACGCTGCGAGCAAAGCTTTCGGTGACGACCCTACATGTAATCCTCAGCACTTACCAACAGTAGTTTGTCTTCATTGTGCCCGTTGCCGGGAGTGATGCTGTCCAGCTGTGTTGTGACTGAAGACACTGCAAATGTTCGCCCTACAATCAATATCGTGCTTGTGGGACGTTCGTTCAAGTGGAGGTACGCACACCAAGTGCTGAACTGGATGCTTCGAAGTCAAGATTTTCTTGACCACCTCTCCGCGTGCCACAATATTTTTTTACTAAAAGGGTGCAACAAAGCTGTTTTCCTGGCTTAAGGACTGTAAACCAGATAAGACCGGAGGAGTTCGTCACCTGCCGTATGACGCCAGCAAAGCAGAGAAACACGCCAAGTTCTGCTTTGACAACATCGAACGTGCCGCTCAGCACCTTAATCACGAGAAGATGAAGGCTGACCAACAACAGGAAGTGCACGAGAGGCACCAGCGGGCACTGGAAAAGGTGAGCAACCTTGCAGCCAGTCAATTGGCGAAAAGTATTTGCTCCTTGCTGCTGCTCGTGTTTGCTAACAACACATGGAGTATGTGAAGGCCGTGTTTAAAGCAAGGGCACGCCCGGCAACCACATTTCTCGCTGAACAGATGGTCCAGCAGCGCAAGCAAGAGGAAGAGGAGCAGCGGCGGCGTCAAGAGACCCACGCTCGTGAACGCGAAGAAAGGGCCAAACTGAAGCAGGCAAGCTTGCACAAGCTTCAAGAGAGCTGGACAACGCAAACGCACACGGAGCTGAGCAAGCCCGGAGGTGGGAAAGGGGGGAGAGGAAGGGAGCAAAGCTCGAACCAGGCACCTCAGTATGAGAGTGGGTCAGAAGAGGATGCAGATGTACTCTCTGAAAACGACGACGATGGGGCAGGGCAGGCCGACAGATACGGGGATGGCGCCGGAACGAGCGATGCGCAGGCGCCCTTGCTGCCGCAACCTAACCTGAAGGACATCGGGTTATCGTCAAGCAGTGACGATTCTGACGACGCGTTCGGGGGTGAGGAAGAGCGTGAGGCCAGCGCAGGGCAAAAGAGAAAATGGGACAGTGACGAAGATGAGGCCGGACAGGCGGACCAAACGGCAACCAAGAGGCAAACGATTGAAGACTTGGAATAGATCTCCTCCATGCACATGCATATGTCGTTAGAGCCCAACGGGTACTCTTTTGACGGAGTTGGACAATTATGATGTAGGTATACGGAGAAAAGGCGTCCTAGGCGAAGGGAATGCTCTTGTAAATATTTCGAACATTCAAACGCTAAGGTGTCAAAACCAAGGTCATGTCCACGGCGCCCCCAGGCCTCGATTACCATCATTTGCGGCAAACCCCTGTCACAAGACGCAGAATCAAGAAGACGCTGAAGTTGCGTCTTTCGGCGTAAGCTTGTACCGATTCTTGTAATACTCGTCTTCTGCTGCCATCTTCTTGGCGTATTTTCGCTGGAACAGTTCTTGATTGGCCTCGATGCGCCCAACAATTTCCATGACCGTGAGGGTTGAAGAGCTGGGCGCACACAAAGTGTCAAACAGGGGAGGTCGGACACATGGTTAGTAAATTGACACAAGTGGCTGAGTGAGAGAGAGTCCCACGATGCCACAACTCCGAGTTGTTTCCACAAGCGTCCAAGGGCTTTTGGTCGTTCACTCGACTTGCCTCTTGATCTCGTGGAAGATGCCCATATCCTTGGGCACCTCGTACGGCGAGAACTTGGTAGCTGTCGAGAAAGGTGCGTGGCGAATATTTGGGAGAAAAATGAATCATCAGTCCACCTTGTCAAAACACCATCGTACATGGTCCAAATTTTCAGGCACATAATTTTCAGGCACATCTTGTGCCGTGGCAGCCATGGCCAATTAAGCGCTTACCCTCTTGACCTTGACCGCCTTCATCCCCCGTTGCGTGCACTGCCATGTTGTCGTCCACGGTCCCATGTACTGCAGCGCTAATATTGAGCGACGCAATCATCTCCCTGGTCAATGAACGCACAACAGAATACGGAGCGAAGAAAGTGTGATTTACAAGTTCCATTTCCGCATAAAAAGTCATCACACACCTACCGTGACGTTTTTCTTGGGCATGGTGGTCGAGAAACTGCGCCTCCTTTTCGTCGCATCCGCCACAAACGTGCTCGAGTGAGAAAGCACGTTCGTAACTTTCAACGGGAGGTAACGACTTTGATTCAAAACCCTCACCTTGTCATCCGTAACGGTGCATCAATCAAGACGTCGTTGACGTACGCACAGCCAAGCACACTTAGCACTCGTTCGTTGAGGTTCATGATGGGCATGTTGAGGCCGCGCTGGGCATTTACCACCTCGTCGCTATGTACACCCGCGATCAGGTAGTCCCCGAAATCCCGGGCCTGCTTGAGGATTGCCACATGCCCGGCGTGAAACATGTCCCATGCACCTAGGCGACGAGAGGGAATTCCAGCCGATGAGTGATCTTTCAACGGCGCCAAGGGGTTCCGTATTGAGTTTGACGCTGTGATCACCCGAACAACACAGCAGGTTTCACAAATGAACGCAATCGTAGCAGTCTCACCGTCAATGTATACCACTCGGGCACCCTTTGGCGGGGCTTGTACTCCAGCAGAGAAAAGCCGAAGCATCCACGATGTCGTGAGAAACTTCGATCGCACCTGTGTTGGCTCACGCCTGGATGTGCGCGAGCGAAGCGCCAAGAAGTACCGTCTTGAGACGTTCGGGACACGCCGCTTACACCCCATATCAAATCTACGAGAAATCGCTTCGAAGCTTCAGTCAAGTGCTACGGAAACGTTTGAGGTACGGTTCATGACGAGGAACTACAAGTACTTGGGAGGTATTGATGTCGAAGTACGAAGTACGACTCTTACTGGTGGTGACGTCGGTGGACTTTGTAGGGCACCGAACTTGAATTCCTTCGAACCATGATGCGAAGATGCACGAGTACAAGAAACTGGGAACCAGCGCGGATCTGGACACAGGACGTACCTACGTAACAACTCCTCACCGACGATTGAAGGATGCCAAGCGAGGAATCTCCTGTTCTCCTCCGCGCAGAGAATGGTGGCTTCTGCTCTGTAGCAGCATACGCCCTACAATGTCCGTAGTTGAGACACCTTCCGTCCGCGGGATAGAACGGTATTTGCCCCTTGCTTTGGCAGCCTCGTAGACATCCTTCCCGTCGACGATGCAAGGGTCGTCGCCGTGCACCACGAAGTCAATGCGGTACTTGTCGATAACGTACTCGAGGTACTCCGGGCTCATTACGTACGGTACCCCCGGAACAACTTCGTCGACGAACTTGCAGCCCTCCACTGCTGTAAGACGCTCCTGGTCATTCATCACCGGTGGGCCCTTGCATTTGGCGATGGACTCGTCGCTGTTGACCCCAACCACAAGGTGCGTGCCTAACGCCTTCCCTTGTCGAAAAGCGTTCATGTGACCATAGTGCATCATATCAAATGCCCCGTCCATCCAGATTCGGACTTCTCGGCCACCCTTATCGCTGTCTTCTTCCCCCTCTGCTTCGAGAAGCTTCTCCTCCAGCCTCGCAACCTGCAGCTGAGCTCGCCGAAGCTCCGTGTAGAGGTGCTCACGGCGGCGTTTGTGCCTTTGCCCGAATAAAATGTAGTAAGACGCCAGGGTCGACATGGTTGCCGCAATCCAAGTTGCCAGCTGTTCCGCATCTGTTGGAGGTACCGGTGCCCCTAACAGCTCGAGAAAAGCGTTAAAGGAGTCCACCAGAAAGCTCATTGGGGCTGACCCTAGCACAAAAAGTGCAGTTGACTCCAGCGCATCCTGAAGCTGCTGCGCTTGCATGTGACGTTGCTATATCGTGTTCACGTTATTGCACGGGCATGAATGTCGCACGGAGACCTTCGATCAGCACGGGGGGTCAACAACAAAGCATAGATGACATCCATCGATACGTGTTGGAACGCAATCCCTTTTGTTTTTGCAAGCGGTGCGTGTCACGACCTCGTGCTCTTCCCACAGGCATCGGCTTGCCGCGAATGTAGAGGGGCGTGTCTCAAGCAAGTCATACCCTCATCGGCAGCTCTTGATACCCTGTGCAATTGCTTTGGGCGGGAGAAGTGCCGCACCATCACGTCTAAATTGCACCCGGTTCCCGCTGGTGCACCCGACATTTGCTCTTGCGAGACAAATTACGCGCCCATGTTTCGTATCGAGAAAGGCACTAACGCACACACCAATGTTATCTGTACACTTGAAAGGTTCGAAGCATCTTAGAAGGAAGCACTTAATGGTACTTGAAAATATACCGTATATGACACAAGATAACACACCGCCTGAACCAATTTTCAAAGCTCGATTCGCCACGAAGAGGATGTATAAATGAATTAGTACATTTTCGGCTCTCGACGAGAAAGCTTCAACCCCACCGTTTTCGGCGCGTTGACTCTTTCTGTTGTTGAGAAATCGAGATTTGAAAATCGGTCGGGGTGCGTTATCTTGTGTCATTTACGGTAATGGCCGGCCGGCCCGGTGGTCAAGTTTGTATCCTCGAACAATCTTGAGATCAGGCTCGGGGTTCGAATCCCGGCGTCATCGAGTTTTTCTTGCAACGTGAGTGTCTCTCTCGCTTCCGCTCCTCGCCTAGTGGATAGCGCTAGTTCTTGTGTACACAGAGGGAAGCGAGTGCTGAACTCTTTTCGCTTTAAAAATCGAAGGCAACGTATCGCATGACGGGAGGGTAGAGAGGGGCTCGGTGACCACGGGTGAAGTAATCAGCACTGGTTCTGTGAGCGCTGATATGACGTGAAGAAATATTATATACGCATATATAAAACTATTATTAGAGTAGGAGCTATTGTAGGGATAAGCACTACGGCGATCGGAAATGGCCCGCAAAACTCGTTCAAAAAGTTCAAAATTGATTTACACTCCAGTGCTTATCAGATAGGCTACAGAGCTGCGCGAAGAGGCCTCCAGAAATGACCATGAGCCTACCTCCAAAGAGCATCGACGGAGTGTGTCCGGACTTGAAATTCAAATCTGTCATAAAACTTGAGCCCAGTGTTTCGCATTCAAAGAGAACGCAACCCTCGCAGGAGTCAGAGGCTGAATAGCTCTACAACTGCTGTTGACTAAAAAAAGGCTTTGGTAGAAATAGGGATTGCCTGGCGAGAGGTATGCGCGAGAGGTATGCATGGCGGAGCAGAATGACGATCACCGAGAATTCTATGCATATGCGGTGCAACCCTCGGACGTGATGTCGTGATTTTAGAATTCTACTACTGACAGCAGTACGGAAAACAACCTGTGGCGATTTTTCATATACTCCAAGCTCCACCTGATAAGAATTAAGTTTGTACCAATGGCATGGAGTCCACATGTAGGTGGTGCATAATATACATGGGGGGAGCAAACCGAAGTTGCGGAACATCGCCAAACTGCTGCTGTCTGTACAAAAAAAATTGGAGGTCTTCCGCTGCCGCCTGCCTGCCTTACCTCTCTCTCCCTATCTATCGCACAATGGTCTCCCCCGTCTTCTCCTCCTCAGGTGCTGCGGGATAAGCACTCTTAGGTATTATACGTAGGTACGGAAAGATGACCGTCACGTAGAGATGTGGAAGACGGACGTGCTGCGCGTGCGTGCGCGTCTCTTTTGTCTTGTCCCTGTCGGCTGGCAAGTGGGGGAGACTCAACTAGGAACTACTTATGGTACTCTGATACCGAGGCGGCCCCGCGAAAGGTACGGCGTAACATTCTTCCGTTCTACTGGTATGAATGTACATGCTGTCCTCTGTTATAGTCCTATTGAGCCTCTACCAAACCTGGGTCTTGGTCCCAGTAATTCGAGCACATCTCTAGAATACCTGACAAAGGCAGGATGACACTAGCTCGAGAAAGAAAGCCTCCCTCCGTAGCGTTTAGCACAAGGAGCTCGTGGCCACGCTCATACAGCGCATACAGCAGGCGCACGTCGGAGAGAAGGCATATTCTTATGGGGGTAAGAGTTTCCAGCTGGGGGAAACTCAACGTGACGGAGCCAACCACATTCTGACCTTATGGATGACATGTGCGCACGTGGTTCTTATGTATGCATGTATGCATACATTCTCTAATTTCAAATACTCGAGCATATTCATTGGTGAGCTTGTGGATCCCTGCGCTAAAACCTACCAGTCTGTCCGGGAATATAGTACCGATTTGGACATCCGGCAACATAACAACATAACTTTTTCTGCAGACCGAAACTTCCGAAACGTTTTTTTTTGCTGCGCAGAACTCTTTTCAGCGCAGACGCCAGAAAACGCACTTTTCAAAACATCAGACCACACACCCCTGTTCACGTGCCGCCACAAGTCGAGCCAAACTGAGCTCTTTGGCGGGAATCGCCGGTTGGAGGACTTATCAGCGGACCCACAACATGTCTGCTGCGGAAAGCGCTGCCAGCAGACCAAAACGCAAGAATTTGACAACTTCGGAGAATCAAGGCATGGTTGCCGAGCTGCTCAAGGGCAGCAACAACGGAGTTTTGAGCCAAATTGCCGGATATCTCTGATATCCCGGGGATGACATTCCAGCATCCCCGGTTAGCCCATGACATTTTTTTTTAGGGGGGCGGGGGGGTTCGTACATCATGCAATGACCGTGGACGGCAATAGAGCGATTTCGATCACCAAAATAGCCCTCTGCGCTTCAATAGTCCAAACCGGAACTATATTGCCGGATGTCCAAATCGGTACTATATCCCCGGACAGACTGGTACTTCGTATTATAGTCTATACAGCGGCCATTTGGAGCATGAGCCTAGGAACTGAGAACCCGAGCCTCGGCTGAACTAGCGGTAGGCACGTGCTGTACTTCGTACGTACATGGATGGATGGGGAAGTTGACCACCCGCCCCGCAACTCACCCAATTGGATGTTCGAGAGCAGTAGTAGGAGTACTGTAGCAGCATTGTTACATTGTGGAAGGCGAGGACGCCATCCCTTACCCGCTGACACGTGTAGCCGAACCGGACACATCGTGGCAAATCGGAGGGGGAATTCTCCGTCCCGCGCCTATTCTTGGAATCAAGACGCGCGGAAGTCGGTGGACAGCCGACCACGCTTGCTTCCAACAAGCGGGTCCAAAAGGCCACCTTCGTCCTCAAAGTATGCATATTTACCAATGAGCAACTACATGAAGCGGAATCTGACGATGCCTGGCTGGGCAGCGGATTACTCGACGACTTGGGGGAGACGATATTGAAACATGAAAACGACGCAACTTCGTGTACCACCGCGTTCCCAGTCCCACACGGCGCGTGGAATACAAGTCTAGGACATGGAACAGGATATTCCCTGGGTGTCAAACGAAGTCGCAACAGAGCACTTGCCAAATGAACTTCGGGTAGACCAGTTCTGTAGACACGAATAATGCAGAATCGACCACATGCAACAGCTGTGAAGAAAACAAATAAGGCAATCAATCAGATATATGTGGTCGCCCCGGTGGTCTAGTGGGTAGCCTCGCAGCCTGCTAGGGGCCAGGTCATGGGTTCGAGTCCCGGCGGAGAGAGTTTTTTTCTGAGACTAAATAAATCCTGGTCTAGAGTAAGGGCAGGTATTAAGAACCACCCGCCCTATAAGGACCACGTTTTTCAAATGGGCATGTCTCGGCGCAAAATCTGCCGTCCCCCTCAAAAAATGTTTTGAATTTCTCGCGAAAGCGTTAGCTTTCGTTTGCGCACCTCAGCGCGACGATCCGACCATTCCACCACGAGCTACAGCACCAGATGCACCAGCACGGATGATTCTGCATAGACTAAGCACTTTTGTCCGCCTTCCTGCTAAGCATGGGTCGGAGTAGAGTGGACTCCGCAGCGGCCGAGAAGGCGTGTGCAGCGGTCCGCAACGGCAGCATGTCACGCTACGCTGCCGCTGCTGCCTTTGGGTTGAGCAAGACCTCGCTACTGCGGCGCCTGAGCGGTGAGTGCGACATGGACGCACGGGTTGGCCACGGGACTGTGCTGACGAAAGAGGAAGAAAATGCGCTGGAAGATGTGCTGCTGTACGCTGGTCGGAACTATATTCCTCTCACGAGGAACGACCTGAAGGAGCGTGTGAGACAGCTCTGCAACGACGGCCGGCCGATCCCATGGGACCCCGACAAGGGCCCGGGGAAGTCGTGGTTGCAGGGCTTCCTCCGAAGGCACGATCGCATCAGCCTTCGACTCGCCCGCATCTACGAGGCCAACAGGATGACCTCGCCGGAAGATGATC
>CACKRE030003763.1:95371-117836 GCA_902602495.3 Ectocarpus sp. CCAP 1310/34
CTTGTATCGAACATACGTCATACTAAGAGCCTGTGTACCAAATTTCAGGTCGTGGAACGCTTTAGAACGTGCGTATCCGGCCACTACCGGAAAGTGGTCCTTACTACCCCCCCCCCTCCTTTTGACCCAAATTTTACCTAGAACGTGAGGTATACTTCAAGGTCTATACAATGTATATACTCGCCACCTTCACTTTTTTCAATTTTTCTTTCTTTGTCATGTAGTCTATGTTATAGGCTATCGTATGATACCTTGATCTCTTCATGAATCATCTTGAAACCAGAGAACAAGCTGCCTAAGTGGGGGGTGCCTTAGGGGGTCCTTAATACCCGTCCTTACTCTAGGATGAAAGCGACGCGCTGCATAGCTCGTTTGTTAGTAAACCATAATCGACTTCGTAAGTCGCGAGGGAAGGGATTGCTGTACCCTTCTCGCGATAAAAATACCTCAGGCATGAACCGCAGGAGGGGGTCCAACCCCCCCCTCCCATGTGACCCCGGTTGGGTCGTCTAGCTAGCAGAAGTGGAGGATAGGGGCCAGAAGGGCAGACGACAGAGTCCAATGATGGGAGAAAAACAAACTTTCATGTGTAAAAAGGGGAAGGAACGGTGACGTCACAGAGATCCCAGAACGCAGTCGTGGGTCATGAACTCATCTGCTGCAACGAAACCACCAAACACACAAGCAGTCTCCACGTTGAGCGCGTATACCGTCCTTCGCAGAGTTCGTGCTATGCAAAGGTCATCGCATCACGTGCAAGGTAGAGGTTGACGTCGAGATGAAATGTGCTGAACGGTGTATCTTTACCCATCCAAGTGCTTCATGTAGCCCGGGGCTAGCCCCCAGCTTCATGTGAAGCTCGTTTGCCTTGTGTTGCCGCTCTCGTATCTGAGTACGCGAACAAACTCGTGGCGGAAAACCGCCGCTGTTTGGAAACGAAAAGTATCTTCGCGCGTCCGAACACACACACAAACCGAAAATCTTGGTCGCGAAACAGTGCAAGCACTGCCGGCATCGGAGGCAAGGCGAACAGTAGAGTTGCCGCAGCACCTCGAACTCCACCCTCGGCGCTTACAACAAGTAGGGCACGTCTAAGGAAACCCGAAGCCGCGACCGAAACTTCTCACACTTGCGGCGAGTTCGAAGGAGTTCGCTGACGGGCACCCCAGACTACGCAAACCTTAACAACGGTTGCAAGTCGTCAGCCATCCGGGACACAAGTACTTGGTGCGTGCATCTTCCTGCTGCACGAACAAAACGTGGCATCAAAACGCATCTATTTACGGCACCGCTGTCCCTCCTCGTGATGCCGGTTACGCCCGACAACGAGATGGGTTTTAGTCTTGCATCGTAATAGTCGGGAGTCGTGTGTAGTGTTTGTCGCCGCAACCTACTGCTAAAAATACAATTTTGCATGCAGATGCGGAGGGCTATCTGTCGACATCTGCATCCGAATCATACAGATACTCGTTAAATGATGGAAGTAAAAGTCCCACTAAAATAACAACCCTTCACAAAGGCTAAACCAGGTCTATCCTACGTCTTTCGAGCGAAACACCTCTCCAGGATCCAATGACGGAGGAACACGGTCTTTGATTTCCGCCAGGGTGATGTCCTCGCCAGTGTCCATATTTCGAACCTTGACGGCCTCTTCAATCCCAATTTCTTCAACCACTTGTTCTTTGTTGCCTGGGGGAGTGCGTAAAAGCTTCTCTACTTCAGCCGCATCCGCGCTTGCCGCGCTACCTCGCACGCCGCTATCTCTGAAGCGAACTAGGTCCCGTTGACCACTCTCGGATGCTGCACGTGGGATTAGAGCGAGCAAACACAGATGGTTAGAAATGGTTAGAAATGCGAGACAGACTTAGACCTAGCTTAGATTCAGCACGTTCACAAAGGCTGCATCAGACTCTCCGCTAGTTGCATCCGCCGAAATCAACCCAACCTATGTCAACCATTATCAAAAGCAACAGAGGTTGCAAAAGCACAGGAGTGACTCTTGCATAATATGGGGGTTGGCGACAACGAACGAGTACCGTGACTACATCCAACACCGTGATGATATTTCCCAAGCGAGAACACCAACATACCTATGGGGACACTCATGTGATGCGTGCCCTCTTGTCCAGGGGTTTGAAAGTCGACCTCGAGAGTGATACTCGCCCCTGCGCCTGGCGCCTCCATCGCGCCAGTACCCGTCAATGGCCCGTTGAGGCCTTTGTGCAACGCAATCGTTATGTGCAACATTGGCTCGATTTGCGCCTGATGTATGTCGGCAAGGGTGGCGCAGCGTGAGGGCGTTCGCAACGGTGAGCTTAGGTGTCACGTGTTTGTTGTGCTCATGGAACACAGGTGAACAGCAAGCGGTGCCTATAGGTAGCGGACTGTAACACGTTCATGTTCATCTCAAGTCAAGCACGCACCTGATGACAAAGAACGAACTGATCCACACCCACGTCGGTGATGACAGCAGACGAATCGAGACCCGGGAAGTCCAAATCAGGGTCCCAGTCATCGTCTGCCATACGCAGTACGTACTTGTCCGCACCCTTTGGGATAAACCGGAGAACAATAATGGGCGGTCAAGCGGTGTCATACAGAAACCACTCCTGTTTTGTTTTTACTCCAATGCGTGCAAGGTGGGTGATTCCTAAGATGGAACAACTAGAAGCCGGTACAAAGTCACGAACCGACTACCAGGTACAGCGCATTTGACTAGGCCACGGTACCAAGCCGCATTTAGCACGCCCGTGGCAATGTGTCGGCTCCCGTTTTGCGGGTAGAAAATACGGGATGGATGCCGACAAACATAGAATCGGGGTGGTGAAAAAAAAGGGTTACACCGTTGGGGGAATGAGCGGGTCAGCAAACATCAAAGGTGGGGCATTCCGCTGTTTAAGATCAGAACCACGTTATACGTCGCCAGAAAATATGAATGAGAAACGGTGGCATTTTTAGCAATGCGACAGAAGTCCAATGCTCTCAATTTCCATCGGTACCTCTTTAAAGCTTGCATTCAGGAAACAATTTGTTCATCAGTGAAACGAGGGATAGGTAGCAGCCTCTCACCTGCGTTAACTCGCTTCCCAGATCACGCGACTTGCACTCGGATACCAAAGCCCTAATCAGCTGCTCAGCCTGATCATGACACGGAGATCAGCATGATGGAACGAATTATTGCAAATACGTCCCGACATTCAACACACAGGCCAAAAAAGGAATGGGGAGCTCACACCCATACTTGTGGTGGGACCATAATCTTTCGAACACTCGTTCATTTTTCTTTAACATTCCGCGGCCATCTATTTCTGCTGGTAACATTGCATCCTTGTGTCGTTTGGACGCGACTTCGAATCTCGCTGCAAGTCACGAGAACTGCGATATTTGAGTCATCTGTGTCCAAACAAATGTGGACAGCCACTTAACTCGTGAATACGTGAATACGCAACATTGGACCTCGAGGACGACGAGGGAACCCAACGGCATCATCTTTCTCACGACAAAGAAAAAAGGCAGTCACCGCACAAGGAAGGTGCAGAAAATCTTGCGTGGCCTACCTCCTACGTGCAATCCATCGTTTAGTCCAAAAACGCATGCTGGCTAAGGGGCAAAAAATTCGATGCCTGTTCACCTATGATACATCGGTAGTATTCATGTTGCTCTTTCCCACGCAGCTCACCGTACACCCCCCTGGACCATGATCAGTGCCATGGTCTACACGCGGATCCCCCATCAAGCTCTCTCCGTCGCTTAAAGTCATCGTATCGTCACGTTGTCGGGCCCCGGCAAGTAGTCCGCCAAGCCCGGACTGCGACGCGCCGATCTGTACAGCTGCAAGCCCGGCAGCAAGCAGCGAGCCCTGTTGCGTTTCTTCCGGAATCTGGGAAGTGAAACGGATTAAGATTGCGAACGCGCTTGCAGCACTGAGAAAATTGGCAACAATGAACGATTGCGACAATTTTCAAATGAAAGCCAGAAGGCACGACAACCGGCACCCACAGAGCCAGCCCGGAGACCTAAGAATGGACAACCACAGCTGCGCATCGCTTAAATGTACGTCCCTGTTAAGACGAGCCCACCTCCGGAACATCCTCCTTGACGATCAAGTCGGCCTTGCCAATGCCTTCTTGGGTGTCAGTCACCACTTCATCTGCAGCCTCCCCGTCAGATTCATATCTTGCAAGAGGTGAGTTTGAAACTGATGGGTCTGGAGGATTGTAAGCGTAGCCATCCCCCAACGTCTCTCCTTCGTACGACGACGAAGGTGTGGTGTCCATGAGCTCAGAAACGAAGCGTTGTTCGCTTTGCGCAGCATCACTGTCCGCATCGCGAGACACCCCGACGCTGCGCCGACGCAGATCTGCGAATTTTATTCGCTCCCCGGTGCTGACTTTCTTCATCTTGAACAAGAAGGAAGTCCCGCGGATGGACAGAAGTCCTGCTTCAAGCGGTGTACAATGCGCTCCCGTTCTGGGAAAAACGAGCGCACGAGACGGAAACGATGCACAGCTTTGGACGCAGGCTATGGGCGTGTGCGCGTTGCTGATAACACATTTGATCACAACCCTGTCAAAGGCGAGGTTCCCTTATTGGTTGGCACATCATTTTCGGACTCCGAGAGGGTCATGCAATAAATCACGTGGTGGTCCCACCAGCTGATATGAGCATAACGAGAACAACGGTACAGGCCCTGGGGAGTCCCAACCGTCTCCTGTATTTGAGTGTCGAACCTTTCATGGTGCACTTCAGCAGTACCGGTACTGGGACATACATAAGGAACAAAACTCTCGTGATGAGGCCATGTGGTTATTGTGCCGATCGTGTTCAAGTCACGTACAAGTCATTCATGCTAATCCATTCGGCCGCCCAAACGGCTACTGCTGTAGCATGCCCGGTGTATTGTTCTGATCTGAAAAAGAACGAACTCTCCCACACGGCAAGACTTCACACGGACACCAAGGCACCAAGACCCACGGAGGACCAAAAACAAACGGCTCTCTGACACTCGCCCCAAAAGCTCGTTGAATGCGTTACGGGACACAACAGGGCCGAAACTACTGAGCGCAGCAAGGGCCCAATAGATGCGTGCGCCCGAAAGATTCGCAAACTGACGTTTTTTCATTTGTCAGTCGGTTAGCGCGGTCGATGCAAATAAGAAAGATACATACGAGACCTACCTCCGTCGGTCTACTACTCACCACAGGCATCACGACAAGGCCGACCTCGACTGGGGCCTAACTAAAATAAATAAGCGTTGTTGGCTCTAGTCAGGGGTTTACGATGCGCTCATGTGCACTGTCCTGGCACGAGCGATGCAACAGGTGACTAGACAACACAACCGCGGTTGTCAGTTTTTTTTTGTTATAATACAACCGTCTTGTTTCGTCTCCCTGAATGTGTTAAGTCTGTTGCATGACTAATTACAGTAAAGTATCCATATTACGCTGCACATGCCGAACTTTTAGACGCACACTTCAGCTTCAGGGCACAGCTAAATAAGTTTTTTTTTTTCTCCCATCATTGGACTCTGTCGTCTGCCCCTCTGGCCTCCATCCTCCACTTCTGCTAGCTAGACGACCCAACCGGGGTCACATGGGAGGGGGGGGGTGGACCCCCTCCTGCGGTTCCTGCCTGAGATATTTTTATCGCGAGAAGGGTACAGCAATCCCTTCCCTCGCGACTTACGAAGTCGATTATGGTTTACTAACAACGAGCTTTGCAGCGCTTCGCTTTCATCCTAGACCAGGATATATTCAGTGAGAAAAAACTCACTCTGCCGGGCCTCGAACCCATGGCCTGGCCCTTACGGCTAAATACATGTAAATGGTGGGGACTCGCATCGGGGGGTCGGCCCTTCCAATCCAACGACAAATTGCGTCCAAAACCAGCCTAGACCAGCAGGCCGGAACGGTAATGCCTGTGTCATGATGGATGTTTCTACTAGAAGTACCATGTTTGAAATCACAGAACGCTTGGGCTGTAGTGCAATCCATAGTTCATGGAGATTCCGGTACAGTACTGCAGCAGCACCAATATGATTATCTACAATAGACTACGTGAGTCATCTGAGCTCCCGGTGCACGAGAAGCGAGTGTTAGTTACGGCAATGCGTTCCGCGACGAATACCGTGAAATGATGAAGGGCGTTACAGATATCAACCTGGGCGTGATTCAGATGTGATGTCGCCAAGATGTAAGACCTACTTCGTGTCTTGTACGGAGGGGCAACGGCTAACCGCGTCATGTGTGAAAATGTGTGAGATGTGGAGATCACGTGCTGACTCTCGGGGCAACGTGCGGAATATATAATTTTGATCACCATCTGGATTCAAGACAGCAGGATTCAACGAACGCATCGATAGTCTTGCGAAGGATGGGGCTCCACATGTAAACATATGGCATGGCTGTGTCTTTCGCGGTTTCGGTCACAGCACAGGCGCGAATTTTGCCCGCGGTTCACAAGAACCGGCACGATGACTCCATCTTACACACCTGTCGGCGCACCTGCCCGAGCAAACACACAACACACCTCCTTTGGGTCAAGCCAACCCCAGGGTCCTTGGTGGTGTTTTCGACAGACGATGAGCCTTTTTGAGCGCGATAGGCCGTTGATCCCTCGCTCGACCACCTCAAATCTCTTGCAGAGGGATTCTCCCTCCCGTTCTCCCGCGGCCACGGTCGTGCGTGGTGGGATGTGATGGACACACCCGAAGGCTGGCCGGGGGGCCGCAACATGCAAAACAAAAAAAACACATGGTGCGTCTCGAGAAGGCCATCATGTGCACCCCTTTCTTCCACTCATCACTCATCACCCTTCTGCAATCTGTCCAGCATCACCACTCGTGTGAGGATGTCCTCGTCAGGGACGTCAGCAAGCAAACGCCCGGATCGATTCCATGGGGCGTTCACGGGAGGCTTCTCGGCTGGGTTTTACAACTCGGTGTGTATTTGTTCTCACGCTGTCCTCTGTAGTCATTAATAATTGGTAGTCTAGTAGTCTTGCAGGCCTTGCATGCAAAGAACAGCAGCAGCTGGTGACTACAGTGTACACATGTAACTTACAGCAGTGTGTTAGCTGTGACTACAGCAACACTGTAGTCTATGTCGTAGTCTACGCACCTTGCTAGAGAGTCTTATGTGATTTTTTTGTCGTTGTGGTTGTACTTCAATATATCCAGCAAAATGCGCGGCGGGGATCGCACTCTTTGTCCAATTCAAAAATCCAGGGAACGCCTGCATATTGCATCTCAGTTTTCCAAAGTCTAACTCTAGTATGCATACGAAACTACAGTACCACCTCAGATTAACCGTCCGCCGCGGTCGCTTGTGTACATTGTTAATGTTAGTGCCTGGGATTGTGGCCCTTGTCATACACGGCAGACTATTGTAGCAGTCCGCGGTTTTCCAAACAGTGATTTTTGGAGCTGCTGTGCGGTCAGATTTTGAGACACTTCAGCACCTTTGCTTGTGGTTGGACTAGACCTACATATGCATGACCCCAGGCGTCCAAATCTACTTGTATGGCGACGAGTAGGACAGTCAGGAAAGAGCTGCACTGAAGTTCGCGGCCCCACCTACTCACGTGGGCGCTGATTCCCCGTTACGTGTGCTTGAACCGTTTCAAATTCGGACCGCACAGCACCTTCAAAAATCCTGCTTGTAACTCGCCGATCTCGATGATAGAATCGCGGGTCGCGCTATTTGTAGTCTGCCGTGTATCACAAGGGCTAAAATCCCAGACACTATAATGACAAAGTACACAAGCGACCGCGGCGGACGATTAATTTGCGATGGTAGTTTCGTGCTGGAGTTCGACTTTTGAAAATTGAGATATGCAGGCGTTTCCTGGATTTTTCAGAAGAAGGTACTGCAACCCCCCCCCGCGTTCTTAGATTTGGCAGAGCACCCATACCTATGCATAGGGCAATTTTTTTCAAGGCACGGAAGAACTTCTAACAATTATCTATGTGTTACAGGGGTTGAACTGGGTAGATGCCCATCTCCCACCCAATCACACGTCGATTTTGTAAGACATTTTGGAAGACAGAGACAAAAGATTGGGCGATGGGCACGACGCTCTCGGGAAAATCCCCGTAATCCTCTAGCACAGCAGCGCCACACACGCCACGCAGACAACATACGCGACAACCAACACAGCAGAATACGGGCTGCTGTAGGCCAGGGGCAGCCAAAGACACACATCATAGGAGGCGTTTGAGTGTGACTTACACAGCCCGTTGCCTGCTGTCGGCAGCTCAAGCGAGTGACGACGCAAAGTCAATCTGCGGTCCGTCTGCATCATACTCAACCTACCGATCTTTGGAGTTTCCCACACAGACGCATCCCCACACATAGACAACGAGACGTACACACTGCTGTAGGCCAAGGCCGGCCAAAGGCGCACATCATGACTGGCGTCGGAAGCTATTTTTGACTCCGAGGCCTGCTGCTAGCAGCGTAAGCGAGGCAACATGCGAAGGCACACAGGTCAAATCTGTCTGCGGCCTGTCTTAGTCTGCAGGCCAATCTTTGCTTCCACCACAGAAACACCCCCGAAACAGAGACAAGTGAGACATACACAACATTGTAGGCCAAGGGCGGCCAGATATACACATCGTAGGACGCATCGGGGGCGGTTTTTAGAGCCCGTTGCCCGCTGCTAGCAGCGAAAGCGAGGAAAGCAAGTGCACACACCCATCCTGCACGGCAGCAGCCACAGCAGCAGCAGCTGCTGCTGCTGCTGCAGCTATACATGAAGCTTATGATTATAAGAGCTAAACAGCGCTCTCAGTCATCCCCTGACTGACGGGTGGTGTCGGGTGAGGTGTGAGCGTGTGCACTGGTGACCTCTGTGGTGTCGGAGGCTCCATCCACATCTATCTANCACCCATCCTGCACGGCAGCAGCCACAGCAGCAGCAGCTGCTGCTGCTGCTGCAGCTATACATGAAGCTTATGATTATAAGAGCTAAACAGCGCTCTCAGTCATCCCCTGACTGACGGGTGGTGTCGGGTGAGGTGTGAGCGTGTGCACTGGTGACCTCTGTGGTGTCGGAGGCTCCATCCACATCTATCTACGCTTGCTTTGATGTCTCTTCGCCCTTCTTGTCGCGCTTCGCGCGAACATATATTGTATATATTTTTTGTTGGACCCCTATGTATGGGAGGTGAGTCTTAGATTATACTATCCAGCAGTCAATACTGGTACGTAAAGTACTAATAATAAGCAAGCGAACGAAGTTTTAGATTTCGGTAGTCTGCTTTTGGTCAGCCCGATGTGCGATGTGTCGAGGACAGCGATGACCTGGGCTTAGGTAAGTCTCATGGTTCCGTTAACCCATCACCTGTGCCGTATTGCCTCGCGTATGCTTTGGTCTCGTTAACCTAGTACTTCCTGGTACTGTCGTGTGTGCGCGAGGAGTTGTGCAGATCTCCTCTTCCGCGACCCAGGCAAAGCCTGCTTAAGAAGCGGTTTCAAGTTTAACTTCAGCATATATGTAGTCTCCATATGCATACGAATCTACGGTCGCGCCAAAGCGCAGCTAAGTGGGATTGCATCCATTGTGACATCACACAGATTTGCGGTCCGCGATTTTCGGGGAAACGAGCCTTTTTTCATTGCCTTCGGTGAGCTACAAGCATGATTTGGATGCTTTGTTGGAAACAAGTACCTGTAATACAGCTTGGGCGGTCTTTTTTCGAACGCCTCAAGCATACAGCCTCCAAGATAAAGAGCCGGTGTGCGTGCGTGCGAATCAAACAAGTGTCGAAAACCATACGAAGTTAAAGTTGACACGCAGTGTCACAAGAAGATTGTTTGTCGCGCTTCCTTCTGAGAGGCACACAGCTCGTCGGTACATTGTCGTACGTGTCTGGGACTCGCCACGCCAGCAGATACAACGGACCACCCCGATATTTGACCATGTGGGCAGATGGCCAGCTAATGACCCTCACGGGTCATTTTGGAGATCAAGTGCCCGAAGACCACTGGCACACCGCCACGCGATGAAACGCGTTCAGCGTGTCGTCTTGCGTCATCCTCGGGATGCCCGTAGCTAACATACCGAAGAGAGAGTTGCAGTTTATACCTGGTTAGTAATTTCGTGGATGCCAGATAACAAGCACGAAGGAGAGAAAAGGAGAGAGGAAAACATCTATAGAAGTTCCAGGGGCATGGGACGAAGGCTGCGAAGCAAAGAGGAAAGGGGAGCAGGACGGCAAGAATACCAACATCACGTCCATCTTTCGAACATGCACATATATACATACCACACCAAAGTATTCTTCTGAGGCGTTTCTTGCATTCGACCCTCACCAACAGGAGCGAGAGAAACGCGCACTCATCTGACACCAGGTCTAAGTTGACGCAGGCGCACAACCACTCGAATACACAACACGTGCACGCGATGCCAGGCGGCACCATGCTCCGCGCCAACTGCACCACAGAGGCACGAGTTGAGAGTCTTCGTCTGCCCTGAAGCTCTTGCCTGTCCCGCAGAAGAACCGCGAGCAGCAAACAGAAACCGCTCTCATCCAAAAATTGCGACGCGTAACTGCTATACTCCTATGTGATACTTGTTTTTTTCTTTAGGAAGGGACGAGTAAACACTTCGTTCGCAGGTCTCAATTAATACAGCGGAATTTTTATGTCACAACTTGACCCGTTAGGTTGGAAGCGCCGAGGGATGGACTCCATCTGCCTTCTCCTCCTCGCGGGACAAACGGGCTGCGCCCAAAGAGCAGAGACCCGAAGACTTTATGGATGACGAGGACGGTCTCTTCACCGAGCAACTGCAGGTATGGTTTCATGGTAGGCTACCCGTTCCGTTAAGGTTGTGCACGAATTGCTCACAAGAACATCCTGTCTGCTGTACAATCTTGAACTTGCAACCTGCATCCGGCGCTGCGCTTCGTGCCCTAGCGACGGAGAGTATTGTTTACCTACCAACCACTGGCGCTGGTATCGCTGCTGTGCCGCTCCCGGCCCACCTCTCCTCTGCTTGCAGGCCAAGCCGGCGTTTGATACGCTTGGTTCCACAGCCGATGAGGTCGCAAGAAAGCACGCGGAGATGGAGGCTGCTGGGGGCGCCATTCCTGGACCCGCGCCATCAGAACTCATTATACCGGTGGGCGACCCAATGGGGAAGAAGCTACTGAGGACGATGGGGTGGAGAGAGGGGCAAGGAGTAGGAAAGCGGGTCAGGAGGAAGCGGCGACGGCCTGCACCAGCCGAAGCGGACGACTCGCCCGAGGATGTGTTACCCGAACAGGCGCGCGCAGGGCTCGGGGAAAAAGGTCGAGAGCTACTCGACAAGGAAGGCTTGACGTTTGCTCCCAGAAACGCTGACGTCAAGATGCAGCATGTTCTCGCGAAGACCAACCTCCACGGGGTAGGGCACGAACCTTTCAAAGACGCCCCCGAGTTTGGAGCAGCCAGAGCCGGAGCCACGGGTGTGCGGAGTGTTTACAGCACTGAAGACATCGTGCAGCACCCTATGGATGCTGGTGCTGCGGGAGGGATGGCGGCCGGGGTTTCGCGGCGGTCATTGGCGGCCGCAGTCGTAGGTAGAGGAAGTCACGGTTTCGTTTTGGATGATGGGGAAGATGACGTATATGAGTCGGGCCTTGGCAAAGAAGCATACGACCAGGCCCTAGATGCAGACGGAGGCAGAGCAGCTGCCCATGCCGGTTTGCCTGGAAGCGCGAAGGCGTGGGCGTTGAGCGGGGCGGCAGATGACGACGAGGACGAACCTATGCTAGCCTCCCGAAGATACGCAAGATGTCCTTCGGACGGCCGTCTGCCACCGACCGGCTTCGTGGTAGCCCAGCGACCGGACGTCCACCAGAAGCACTGGGCACCGCCGATCCCGCCGGCGAACTTCCGCCCGACGATCGAGTTTGAGGATGACGCTAAAACCCCGTTGGAACTGTCCACAAGTCAGAGGTACGGCGGCGCTCATCTGGATGCATCTGGGCGTGCACGATTATTGGGCGAGCCATCAGCCCAATCGTCGACTAGCACGCCTGTCGCTCCACCCACCGTCCTTGACAAAGGAAAGGCACACCTCCCGGACGGTTCATCCGCGCTCTCTTTCTTGTCTCCAGCAGCACGCAAGAAGGTTCTAGAGGCTGCGAACGCAACCAAGGCACCCTCGCGTTCTTCTCCCGATACTGGAGGGGCTGCTTCAAAGCATCAGCGACCTCTTGGATCTATGAGCCAGGTCTGAACCGAATGTCATTGCCGTTCGCGTTGTGCTTCCAAGTATTTGATATTGGCCGCTGTTCAGAATTGGCTCGAAATTGTGTGTTCGGTTGCTTTCGTGCTGCATGTCTTGGGCGCGCCGAACATACCACTGATGTGTCCCGCTGCCCTACTTGCCGGTGCCCCTTCGAAGGTGATGAGTACAGCGAATGACCTCAATCACACTTTTGCCCCTTTTCGACGGGAGGTTTTGAAGAGCTCCATGTAGGGCAAGTATTTTGCAAATTATGTACTACAAGTAGAACATCATCTTACGAAAGATTCGTGCTTTTCAACAATGATGAAATTCCGCAGGATAATTCGAGCCAACAGTCTGAAGGCCTGCCATTCACCTTGGCAGCTAAGTTCACGTCAGAGACACCAGCGGCTTCCAACTCTGATGAGCCTCAAGACCAAGTTGCGGGGATAATTGACCCAACAAGTCGTCCCGCAGGTCTTACGTTGCGCAGGCCAGCCTCAACTGATACTTTGAACAAGGCGTCTACGGCAACGGTCTCAGTGGACAAGAGCGGCAGAACCGAGGAAGAGCTGAACCCCGTGCGGCGCACGGGCGATTGGATTCCGACTCCCCTCTTGTGCAAGCGATTCAATGTCCCGGTTCCGAAAACTTCGTCTTCTAGTATGGAGTGGACAACCAAGGGCGGAAGGCCTGCAGGTGCCGAAGAGAAAGCACTTGGACCGTTGACGAAGTTTGTTCCAGATTCTTCGGCCATCGATCAGCCTCAGGTTTGGTTTGCGTTTGTGTAGTTTCTTGATCCAACAGGTTTCGTGCATCTCCTCTATTGCTGTACAGTATATGTGTTCTAGCAACACAGCAGTTGACAAAAGGGTACGCCAAGACCAGCGACCAGATTGCGTCGTCAGTACGTAATTTCCTCGGTCCAGCCCCGAGCTGACGGTTCGATTGTTTGTTTTACCTGTGCCAGATCCCTTTGCTGAAGGACTTGGAGCAACGACATCCAATCGGCAATATGTCTGCCTCTGCATCATCTGGGATTGGTGATGTTGTAGTCACGGACAATGGTCTTGCGGAGAGGCCGCCCATTGACCTCTTCAAGAGTATTTTCGAGTCTGAATCTGAGATTGACTCGGCGGAAGATGAGGAGAGTGAACAAGAGTCAACCTTGGCAGCTGCTGGCGAACCAAGCATAAGCTCTCCGAGACCACGAGCGGAGAGTCAGCGAGCTCCTCATGACTTGTTCGGCAAGGCTCCGGTAGACCGAGGGTACGGAACCGATTCTAGCGAAGAAAGCCCCGGGCAGGTTGAAGGAGGTCATCAAGTCGTCGACGAGGCAGGGGGTGCTGGCGGCGAAGGGCCGAATATCCCAGGCGAAAAGACGATGTCAGCTCGTGACGATGAGAGGCGCACAAGACGAAGAGAGAGCAGCAGCAAGAAACACAGCAGCAGGAAGCACGGCAGCAGTAAAAAACACAAAAAGAACCGGTCGGAAAAGAGGGATCGAAAGCACGACCACAAACGAAAAAAAAGTAGCTCCTCTAAGAGGTACTTTTCGAGATAGCTTGAAGGATGGTGACGGTACCATGCGTGTTGCCGGCGTGTGTTGACCTAGCAACGTGCCCCCGTTGGGCCCAACTTGAAAGAGGGAGTAAACCACGAAGTATTCATTTATCAACGGAAAGCCTTTCATTTCAAGACGGTTTGACGAGGCCCGACTCAAAGAGATAGTTGGCTACGAGCTTGCGCCTTGTGAGATTTTCGCTCAAACCGCGCTTGTCCGGTGTGTATTGTATTCTTGACGCCCACATTGCCTAGCCCTAGAGCTTGTCTTGGGATTTCGCGCCTGTTGCATATATCTCCCTCTCCGCGGGGTTCTCAGGGCGGTTCACGGTATACACATTGATGTTGTGCCGTGAGCAAATAAACGAGGCAGGAGTAAACGAAATAGCTCTGCCAAGATCTTGCCGTCGCCACAGTAGTAGTAGGTGTTTTCGCGTCTTCAAAAAGATAAGACTTACTGTACATCCTAGAGGGGAGTTGTAGCATGGGCATGGCAAGTGGGGGGAGGTATCTTCGGAGCATCGCCCTCGCTCGCCTGCTCTCATCGTGTGGGACTCGTCCCTCTCGCTGCGCATTACATCTTGACCAACCCCAGTCTTAGACTAGCTTGCTTGCGCAAGTTCATTCAATCGTTCGCGACGCTCTGAGCCTCTTCTTCTCACCAAAATTATTGCTGAAAATTAAATCGCGATCCAAATGGTGCAATTGGCTCCCGGATGGAGGTTTACTGCTGTAGGTCCTTCTGGTGCGTTTGGAGTGTCAACGTCGCCGTGAAGACTACGCACGCACGTGTCGGATGTTAGATGAATTGCGCAGTTCCCCGCATGCATAGAAATCCCATCTGTCTACAAAAAGGTATCCATATCTTTTTAAATGAAATAGACTATATATGAACACAGCAGACACACTCGCATTTCTACCCTATCTCCACCCCCACCGTACGCACGACAGAGAACATCCACAGCTTCTTCAGTCACTCCTCCGCCCTCTGCTACTTGCTTCGTGGTAGTGAGCCTCCACCTCCGCCCTATGTTGTGGGATATCGGGTCCACCCGCACAACCTTTCGCCTCTACCCTCTTGGAAACCTCCGACATATTGTAACGGCTCATTTGTTTTTTCGATGAAGCCGCCCCGACACGTCTTGCACTTTCCTGATGCCTCAATCTTCATCGGACACTTCTCGCTAAACATGAAGGCTCCCTTGGTATTTACCATCAACGTGATACTCTCGGTGACGGCGACCAGCGCTGATGAATGCCACGATATTTGTGCGAACGTGAAAAAAAGCGTTGGGTTCAAGGCTGGATGTAGCGAGTTCCGCAACTCGCTGCCAAGACCGAAGGTGTGTAGGTCAGATATGTAATTTGTGTCATGCTTCGTCTTGTCTTGCAAATGATGATACTACCCTGCTCTCCATGGGAGGAAGGACTGGAAGTAGGTTTGCTGCGGGAGGTCAAGTATATGCGCACCCTGTGTTTGGGTGATACTCCCAGGTGTGAAACACACCGTACAATGTGCGTCTATGCCAGGTTTCGAGCAAATGTCACACGGGATTCAAGGCGGCTGTCGAAAGGAACTGCCACGACGCCTGTGTAAATGGAGGACGCCTTCAGCCATTCCTTGTCGAGCGCCGGCTAGACGAAGCATGCAACGGTGCACTGAATGATACTCCGAGGCCGCTCTGCCACGACGCTTGTGTTCGAGGTTATCGTTCAGGCGTCAAGGACATGACTACTTCGCTCGGGAAACTTATGGCCGAGGTTCGGACCTTCCCCCAACTACGTCGCGCACGACCAATCGCAAGATCTGAGATCCAACGGACATGAGATAGACAGCATATTTCCATCCTTCCTCGATTGAGACAACACGAACAAGCACAACCGCGGAGCGTATGATTACGATAGTGTCATCTAGTCTCGTCTACTTCAACTCTATCAACTATTTTGTAGACTAATTAGACTAGATTGCGAAAGTTGTTCGTGGTACTTTTTTCGAAGTTCGTGGAATGTTGCCAAGTTACAGCATAAAATAGGCGTGTCTTGTGCTAGATGTGCCCGTGCCAATGTTTGTTCATTAAAGGGACTATCCACTTGATTAGATCACAGGCTACCACCTGGTTTTTGTATGTGTACATATTAACAGCCTACAGCCTGTGGCAGCCAACTTCCACTGGTACCCGCTCCGTCATTTCACCACTCGCCATGCTGACACGTGTGTTTGGGTCGTGAAGGCATCTCCGGCGGTCATCACAGCGTTGAAGGGAAATACTCTGTCCCGCCAAGCCGCCCAAAAAACGCATGTCGTTGCCACTGACGACTCCAAGACTGTCGAAGGAACATCAGAGGGGGTGAGATAATACCTCCTCCGTGGAGAGGCCAAGATGTAAAAACATTTCTGTACCGGGTGAACGCATCCGCATGCGCACAGTAAAACATTCGAGACCTAACGAATACTAGGCTGTTTGCCAACGGTCCCGAGGGGGTTGTCAGGACCTATCCGCCGAACGCTGCAAGTATTGGGGTAGAGCTCAGAAGAAATGATTCGCTGCCTGCCCTAGTTTCATGTCATGTCTGGAACATAGCGTGCCCGTGCATGAATTTTAGACCTGGAGGTATTATTGTGGGTTCGCGGGCTGATGCTACTGTATGCAGGTTGTTACTTTTAGGTCTCGGGCTTAGGGGCTGACTCTCCCGACAACGTGACATGCAGCGCTTCTTTTGTTCAAATCAAACACGAGCAACACACGATGCATGACATTCAGCCCTGCGTCTAGTACGAGCTCAGTTTCGTCTCTCCGACCGTGCTCTTCGTTGTTTTCGATTTTGCGTTTGTCGTTAGCCGATTGCCTTCGCCGAAGATGCTATTGCCAGGCCATCGCAGATGGCTGACCTGAGTGATCACGGAAACGACACCCCTGTCCCAGAAGAAAAGGAGCACGGAGAGGCCCAGGATCTCGAAAGTAAGGGCGGACTGCAAACAGATGCTCAGGTCATTGGTGATGAACCCCCGCTCGCCGCCGGCGACATCTACAAGGTTGAGGACGAACCGGACCTTGCGAGGGATGCTGATAGTGCGTTGATTGCGCCAGACGGAGAAATGGACGCGCAGCACAAACTGGCGGCAATCAAAGATGGAGAAAACAAAGGCGAAGACAACTACATGTGGATTGAAGATGTGAGGCATCTTTCACGTGTATTGTATATGGTAGGCTTTGGCTCGTGTAGTGCAGTTCTCCTCGCTTGACCTATTCCGCATCTGGTCGAGGTGATGACCTTTGCGCCGAATCTCTCTCTCTATGACGACGCGTATTTCAAGCTGTTTTTGTTCATGCCGTATTTTCTCAAACTGCAGTGCTCCTCGCTTGTCGTGTTTTTGGTTTCCCAGGAGAAGGAAAATGTGCTGCTTTCACTTCCAATCACGGTGGACAACGTTTTGAAGGAGCTCGTGATTGTCAAAGGCGATCAACCGCTGGACGTAGTGCTCGCGTTTTGTAGGGAAAATATGCCGGAAGAAGGTCCCGCCTGCGCAGATGAACTCATTCGTGTGGTACAAGACAAGATTTCTACCGGAAAGGCACCGCAAGAGGAGTATATTTAGAGTGCATCCCATACGGTCGGGTGCTGTAACTCTGTAGGAAGGCTAGTACGTCTATAGCAATCGTTTTGTCATTTACGGGGACCACACGTTTCGGACACCTAGTAGCTCTTTTCAGGCGTTGGAGTTAGAAGCATGGAACCAACCCTTTTAAGCGGGATTGACCGTGATGCCCAGAAGAACTGGTGCTAGTTTTCATTTGAAGCCAGGTATCGTCTTGGCACGCCGAGAAGCTTAAGAGTTCAACTCTTCAAGTAGAGGTGTTGTGCGCGGTCCTGACTGTACGTATGCATAGACGATATGTATTTTTTCAACATTTTTCTAGGAAGCGGGAAAGGTCGTTGTTTCCAGTAGCCCCTCTCAATCAGTCACTTTCATTATCTACCGCGCTCCGCACAAGGACGACCAGCATATATTTCAAACAAAGTGTGTCGTCCTGTTGTCTGGAATGTGTTTTTTATCAGTGGTACATCCAGTTGTTACGTGTCAATCTACCGCTGTACGATGGCAGCACAAAGCGGTATCATTTGACGAAAGGTCCGGTGAAGCTGACACAAGACGAAGATCACACACCACGTTGTCTGCATCGAAGTGATTAACATCCCCTCGAGACTCGGCTACGACAGATTTCGCTTGTAGAGGTGCAAAACGACGGACAACATGTATGCAAATCAATCTATGGTGATCTCATACTGAGAAAGTTACCCCGATCGATCACAGTCGACCTGAACTTGCAGCCACCTTGAAATGAACACGGCGTAGCCAACGCGACCAGCGCAACCCATGAGACTACCTTCAACTCTGGAACCACAATAATAAGAATGGGGGAAGGGCAACAGATTCTTTGAGCCTTGAATAACTTCTGATGACGTGGCGGACATAGCGCACCCACCCGTGAAAAATACGCCCGGAATAATCGACGCGCCGTCGTTCGGCCGTCCTCCCAGGAACTTACACCTCTATTAGCCAACCGCAAATAGAGTCATCAAAGGGGAAAGTAATGTGGAGGTCACGTTTTGGAAAGGGTCACATCTCCCCAACGGTGTGTCGAGAACGATTCCCTTCTGGTAAGCAGTGTCGTTTCGAAACATGTAATCCCCCCATCCTTATATATGCACTTAATAGTCTAAACACACCGATCGAACGACCGCAGGTCCATCTACAGCAACTACATAGGTAACAACGCGATCATTCGAAGGAACAGGTAGCGATCGCTATATATATCGTTGTGGACAGCCGAGCCTTTCTGTCCAGCCCGATCACTGCCGCCATCGACCCCGGTATGTATCTGTTCTCGGTCAAAGTGGGCACTGATATAACGACGCACTGGCACCTGGCAATATCAGAGTAAGTACTGTAGAGAGAGAGATAGATTTGCTCCGCACTATACATACGGATCTACGGAGATCAGGGGTTTTCGTTTTATCATGTATATTTGTATGTGTTTGTGGAAGCTGATTGGTGATCTAGTGGGTCATCGTGCTTCTCAACAAAAGTTATAATGCCCACGTCAGGTCTGGCTTTGCAGCCACGAACACGTCCCCCCAGGGTTGCCATCCCTGTGGTCAGCGCTGTCTTGCCCGGAGGATCGCGATCGGTACAAGGGGTCCATCGGCATATTTGCGAAGACTATATCCTCAGACTTTTCTTCCCATATATCGGGCGCGAAGAAATTTTTGCCCGAGGGGAGATAGATTCGAACCGCCGACATGATTAGCTTTTGTTGAGAAGCACGATGACCACTAGTCCAGCGTCACGATGACCACGAGATCACCATATGTGCTGGCGCGTTTTGTATGTGTTGTATGAGCGTGACTTTTTTTTCTCAAGATCTGAGATCTGAGAACGAGTCTGATATATAAATATTTAGATCTGAATTTGACAGTCCCTCCACCGTAGTTCAAGCGAACAGCAACATCTCGTCGGTTCAATTCCTACCAGCGCACGCCGTACACGCTCAGTCACTCACAAACGCAGATGGCGGCTTTCGGAGCTCGCGGAGCGGGGTATGGACTGGACGCAGAACTTGCTCGTCAGAGAGAGGCGAAGTATGACCATTCCGCGGAAGACCAAGCGCAGGTACGTGCTGCACGAGGGGGCTGACTCTAATGCTGTCTCGACTATATGTGCAACAATGCGCCTGTTCTGTGTTGTGGGCCTTCTCGCTGCGTTGAGCCCGTCAGAGGCGACCTCGCATGGTATATACATTGAGGTGCATGACGACGCACACAACAAGTCGTGTGGTTGTGTAAGTTCAGAATAATATCGAAGTGCGCGGTCTTTGGAGGTCAAGCTGACCGCAAAACATGTGTCGGACCGCGGAGTCATTCCCTTCTCCTACGCACGCGAAGAAGAAGTGGATGGTAGTAGCAGCAGTTCCTCGCCCTAACTCTACCCTCGCTCCAGCCCGCGACTGCGCCTACAGTAGTTGAGGATATTGAAGGAGGTGTGTGTCGAGGTGAAGCCCCATGATCTTGGCACGTCACGAAAAAAACTATTCGTCCTTGACGGGGGGCTGAGTAGATGACCATCCAATGTTATACCAGTATAGTCTAACCGCTCGACTTGGAAACTGCTTTTGCTGACACTCGGGGGTGGGGTGGTTCTAGATCGACTTTCGTCAACCGTCCACAAGTGATTCATCATATGGTTCTGGAGGGTGCGTGATCACCATGCTAAAAAATTACTTCGTGTTATGTATTCAACGACGAAGTCTGTGTGCCATCCGCACAACACGGTGGCGAGCGAAACCCAGAGTCTCTTGTTGGTCGCTCCGACAGCCGTGGTTTAGGGTGATGTGCTGGTTTACGTCCTCTTGATACACTTTCAAATTGTCAAGTACAGCTTTCGAAATCGTTCGGTCGAATGCGCTTTGGATCCAAGGGCTTGCGTGACGCATTGAGCGCAAACATAATACTTTGAGTCCGGTCAAGGTTAAGCATATACTTCGAAATCGTTTCTATGTGTTCTATATATAGATATACCTGTTCCTCACAATCGCATGGCCCCGTCGTGCAGGCATGGATCGAAGCAGTGACAGGCGAGCGGGTTGTCGGCCCCTTCGGAGACGCCTTGAGAGATGGCGTCGTTATCTGCAAGGTGATCGAACGAGCATGCATTTTTTCTACATAGAGAATGCGGAGTTCTCAGCAGGCATTGCTCTCTTTGCCCTGTTTTTTGTACCTTTGAACGATCGAAACCCTCAGTGCGAACCTCATGTTAAGCCTTCCGACCGTTTCCCCCAACCCCAATTACTCCTGACACCCCAATAGCTTGTCAACACTATCAAACCGGGTGCGGTGCGGAAGATCAACGAGTCAAGGATGCCCTTCAAACAGATGGAAAACATCTCGAACTTTCTGAAATCCTGCAGGGCGATGGGAGTCGCCGAGCATTCGCTGTTCGAGGTGCGGGAATCAACGCAGTCGTCATTCTTGTGCTATTGGTTGCTACATATAAACCCAGGTTTTACCGTAGAGATGCGACGCAATCGTTTCATGTTCTGTTGTTGTTAGGCCTGCAGTTGTCACCATCGACGTTCTGTGGCCCTGTAGGTCCCGAGAGAGAGGCAAGAGCGCATGCCTTCTCGCGTGACGTCGCAGGTTTTTACCTTTGTCTTTTGCTCTGTACTTGCTAAATCGTCGCTCTGTCGCCGCAAAAAGACGGTGGATCTGTACGAAGGAAAAGACATCGGGCTAGTGGTGCGCTGCATTTTTGCCTTGGGAAGCGCCGTTCAGGGTACTTGCCCGGAGTACACCGGGCCGACCTTAGGCGCCAAGCCTCACAAGGTGAATGAAAGAAAGTTGGAGCTACGGGGGGGGGCTAGACAGGGAACTATCCGTGGTGAGAGATCGTTTTGCCTTTTCCGCAGCAGGATAGTAGTGCTGCTTCTTCTGATTACAAATATTGTGGGTGTGCATGTTCGACTTAATTCATTACAGCCGTTCCCTACGACTTTTTAAAATGTGGCTGTTGTGATGCACAAACCAGGAGAACAAGCGGATTTTCAACGAGCAGCAGAAGCAACAGGCCAGAGTCAACGCCTCATTCTCCAAGCTCGGCATGGGTTCGGCCCACAGCATGGAGCGTTCACAGGCAAGATAACCAACGTGTCTTTTTTTGCACGATAGGGTTCAGGCGACCCTGGAAACCTTCCCGCGTCACCTCGACTTCAGCGCGCTGCTGAAATTCCACGAAACTCCCGGGTTTCCCTCTGTGTGTGGAATCCTCAACAGATTTCTAAACCAGGCATTTGCTTTGGAGCCGAGAACGCTGGCACTGGGGACACCACGACAGTCCGCAAACTAGCGAAGGTGAAACAGGGAAATCGTGAAATGGTGCCAAGTCGTTGTCGCGTGGAGTTGTCGCGGAGATTGGCTAATCGACACACATATTGGTGCCCTTGTGTGCCATCAGAGCCGCAACGCGAAAATCTGAAGAAGCAAGATATTTTAAGTATGAGACGTTCGTGTTTGTTTCTGCTCGTATCACCGAAGGGCTCACATGGTATTCAAGAGCACCTTCCGGTGGATCAATCCAGGAGCATTACGTTTGGCAAAGACAAGGTCGGAACGGGCGGCACCACAACCATCGGCAAACTCACTCAGGTTAGTCGTTGTGGACTTGAGAAGCGGGTGGGCGGTGAGGGTTTGAAAGCGCCCCGTGACAACCGGTAAATCTTCATAGATTCAAGGATACTGCTACCATCCACAAGCAAGTTCTGGTGTGTGTGTGTGTGTGTGTTTTCGTCCTATTTATTATGGCGACAGTGACGTGGACTACACTTTTCAATGTATTTTTTCGTACAACTGCAACCGTCCAGGCTGACACACAAGGGGGTAAATACCAGGGCGTTATTCTTCTCTTTTTTTTCATTTTCGTGTTCTACCTTCCTCCTTCCGTGCGTGCTGAATTTTATTTTTTTCGCGAGAAGAGTCGAGCCGTCCCTTTCTCTCGTCAACGGTGCTGACGTCGAGTTTTGTTTCTCACGAGAGCTTTTTCAGCCATATTTCGTTTTCACCGGCAAGTTTTGTAATTTTTCGCTCGCAATCTAGACTTCAGTGGGTTGGCGCTGTTGGCAAAGCGCTGTAA
>CACKRE030003771.1:3116-23927 GCA_902602495.3 Ectocarpus sp. CCAP 1310/34
GCGAGCACCAAGCGCAAGGCTACTTCGCAGGGTCAACCTGCACGCACCCCCGTTGCCCCAGTCCCATCCGCTTCCACGGCAGCCGCCACCGCGCTTGCACAGACCGTCGCCGCCTGTCACACTCCCGACAACAAGTGCTTCTACACGTGGTCGGGCACGACCTGCACACGCCCTAGGTGCGAGAAGGGGCACACCCAGCAGNAGCGACACAAGCACCAGTCGCGAGGTACAGCCACGGAGGCGGCTCGCGAAGAGGAGCAGCGGGAGGAGGATGAGGTGGAGGAAGCGCGGGAGGAGGCCGTGGCGGTACCAATCCGTGACGGTGCGGGCCCCACTTCCACGAGGTGGGGCCGACCAGGAGGGGCGGCGAGCTTGGCACGGGAGCGAACGCCTTCGCGGACAGCAGAAGGACAGTAGCGAGCGTGGGAGTTCCCCTTCTCGGGTCGGCGGCATCCGCTGTGTTTTACGGTGAGAGCATGAGTTGCGAACCTGCAATTTCCCATACTGTTAACTGTTTGGATTCGTTTTCGCCTTGCATGGTGGCGGACACCACTCACGTCGAAACGTCGAAAACAGTAGCTACGGGGGTGGACACCCTCGGCGCTATGTACGGGTCAAATAACACACAAGCGGAGGACACCGCACGGGTAATAGATAAGTCAAAACTATTGGCGGACACCAATTGTGCGAATACTGACACGCACCGGGCGGACACCCGGTGTGAACATGCATTACCCTCCCTCTCGCAAATGGTGGACGCCGTTCCCGCGAAAAACTCACTGACGGAATACCTATTGGCGGACACCCGTAGCGGGATCAATTACTGTTCTGCCTTGTACACCACGAAGACTGTGGCGGGCACCACACGTGCTGAACGCTGCAATGCAGTCGCCTCGGGGGCGGACACCCCGGGCGAATGTAATTGGCCCCGCGGCACGCAAGCGGTGGACGCCGCGTGCGTTGTCGGTAAACAAAAAATACTGGCGGACACCAGTAGTGTGCAGAAGGACATACACAGGCCGGACACCCTGTTGAAGAATTTGTCAGTCACACCGCCCCGATTGGCGGACACCGTTCGCTGGAACGACACGGAATTGGCGGACACCATGACCGTGTCAAAAGCTCTCCCGGGGGCGGACACCCCGGTGGAAGCACTGTTGGCACGTAGGGTACTAGCGGCGGACACGGCTAGGGCCGCTGACATCACAAAAGTAATGCGACATGAGAGTTCTCACTTTGGGGCGGGGAAAGAACCTTCGGCCCTAGAGAGTCTAAGAATACAACCTTGTTGAAAAATTCAAAAACTCTGACCGATAGACTCGAGGTACAAAGAAGCATACGCGTCAAGCATACACTCTCTAGACGAGAAGCAATGTATCATTCGGAAGATGGCGGACATTGGTAGTGATTTGGCAAAGCTCTACGATGGAAGGCTGGGAGACTCGCGAGGGGATTCGGCGGCACTCCGGTGTCACCGCCGTTGGACGTGAGCGACGTCAAGCAATATTTCGGAGAGGAGAAGGGCTTCCCGGGTATCGATGACCTCATTGAGATAGTCGGTGAAGGAGCCCCGGCCCCCACTCTAGACTCGCAGCAAAACCTCAAGAAAGCCTTGGCATACGGCAACCACCACAGCGTAGGCGATCACCAAATACAACTGTGGGAAAAACTATGCGGCGATGTTAAGCGTAACAGGTGTATTGTCCTGAGAAAGCAAACGCGTCGGACGTACGTGAGATCAGAGTAGCCCCGTTGGGAGCGGTCCCAGGGAAAAAAGTAAGGACCATCAACGACTTCTCTTTTGACCCAAGCCGCAAAGGGTCAAAAGGTGGGCTCAACAAAGATACCATTATGTCTGGAGTTCCACGTTGCCTGTGCGGCGAAGCACTACCAGCTTTCCTCGAGGAGCTTACTAGCCTACGAGTAAGATGGCCCGACAAGAGAATCCTCGCAGCCAAGGCTGATGTTACCTCTGCGTTCAGAAATGTGAGGATATCACCAGATCATGCACACAAGTTTTGCTACGTGATAGTAGACGTGCTTGTAGCGGACCTTTGGCTGACCTTTGGCTGGGCAGCGTCACCAGGATTGTGGGGTGTGTTAGCCTCCGCTGCAGAGCACTCGCACCGCAACACGTCCCTCGCGAACGCTAGACTACTACCAGAAGGAATCGCAAAAATGTCCCACGTGAAAATCAAACCTCGTTGGGAAAAAGGCACCCCAACAACAATACCATCGTCGGCAGGCGTCAGACCGAGGCGGGGGACCCGCGGACGATTTCTTGGCCAGGGTCTCCGTTGACGATTTCTTGCACACGAAGGTACAGCATGACCCCACTGACCAATCGGCACTCATTGCTTCCGCCTCGCTAGCGTCAGACCATGTCAGACTGTTTGGCAAAGGAGAAGTCGGAGAAACCCCCATTCTCGCCCCAAAAAAGAGCACTGACTGGGACACGGTCATAGAGGCCCTGGGGTACATCATAGACACGCATGGTGGCAGAATTGCAACTACACCCGAACGGGTAAGCGCGATTCGGAACATACTAGAGGCAGATTGGCCCCACGATAGGAAGCAGGCCAGTGTTCAAGAAGTCCTCAGCAATGCAGGAAAACTGTGGAACCTCACTTATGTTATCAGGGCTGGTAGGTACTTCGTGTGGCAACTGCTCCGCCTATCGGGTCTGCATACGCAAGCCAGTCGACACACACGGTCACGACGACTAGTGGACTTGGGTACAGAGTTCCAGGGCGATATCGCCTTCTGGAAGTGGGTCCTCAATCAGCCACTGGCACTTCGAGGGGAGTCCCTCAGCGCATCGCTCCTACTCCACGTAAAACGAGCACCTTCACGCCTTTACCTCTCAGACGCTAGCTTCACAGCGATTGGCGGCTACTGTCCCGAACTGAAGAGTTTCTGGAGATACACGATCGAATAATCGTTGTCTGCGAAGCTCAAGCGCAAGGCGCAAGAGAAGGAGACGGCAGATATTACGATCAATCTGTTAGAACTCGCGGGCATGTTCATGACGGCGTGGGTAGTTCAAATGATCTTGAAAGACAGACCTATAGAAGGACAGTCGGTGTTGATGCGTGGAGACAACGTGTCGGCCGTCAGTTGGACTAACAGGTGTGGAGGATCGCGGGACAGGCGCGCTAGCCTCATAATGCGACTCATGGGTAGGATGGAAATTTCTTGCGGCTGGTGCCACGAGGCCAAGCACATCCCTGGTCGAAAGAACACACTCGCGGACGGGGTCTCACGTTGGGAAGAAAACGAGATCGCCGCCACTGTAGATATGCTCACAAAAGACTCAGGGTGGACACAGCAGGATATTGGAGAAGGGGGACGAGCGTTGCTCAGCATAATCGTACAAAAGAAATTGCCAAAAGCGAGTCTGGACAACTCGGTTTGGGACGGTATGGTCCAAGGAATAGAAACTATCTGACACGGCAACGGGGGCGGTTGGACACCGCTCTGTGTTCCGGACGATCAACGAATTATCAAACGAAGTGAGATAGCGAGAAGCTGGAGCGGTGAACACGCCTCACTTTCACTGTTTCATGACGCCTTGATGAAATGGATAGCCGGGGGAGGCAGAGTTGGTTTGGACGACCAAGTTTTCCTGTTCTCCCCTCAAGCCAAGTCGGGGCTATCCATGGGTTCGGCAGGAACTTGTCGTACCTTAGAAAGGAACCTCGAAATGTGCGCAGTCCTCACGCTGTGTATACCCGATGATTGTATATCAGGAACACAGGGAAAGGGTGGCCGGGGAGGCACGAGCGTCGAGGGGGAGCGGTTGGTCAACGCACTCACCTTCGGGTCTCTGGGAAGTGGTACCAACAAGGTGTATCAAAGGATGTGGAACACGTGGAAGGAGGCTCGTGCAGGGGCGGGTTCGGGCCCGTGGCTCCGCGAGTGCGGTGGGGTAGAAAGTGCGGTGCGTGAGCTGTCGGTGTTCATGGCTTGCCGGTGTTTCGGTCGCAAGAACCAGAGTCAGACTATCCGCGGGTATCTCTCAGCCATCAAGTACTTCCATAAGATGCACGCAAGTTGGGAGTTGCCCACTGCGCATTTCCAGATCCTTGCCATGCTGAAGACCATTGATAGGGTCCACGCCAATACGCAGACGAAGCCTAAGGTTAGGAATCCACTCACATGGAACATGCTAGAGGCTGGAAAGTGCGTGGTCAAAAATTCGGGAGAATCAGGGAAGTTGATCTGGTGCGGACTTGCCCTCTCGTACTTGCTGATGTGCCGAGCTTCAGAAATCTGGGCGGACGACTCGGGGCTCGTGCACTCGGATTTTTGTCTAACAAGAGGAGACCTGGGTTTCTTTTGCGGTCCGGGAAGGGTTGCATGGGCAGACCAGAGGCAGGCCAGCCGAGTTGAAGTCACGTTCAGAGCGTCAGAAGAACATCAAAAATGTTTGGGAGCAACCGCCACTAGATCGGGAGAAGCGTTGAAGGTGTTACTCGATATGTTAGATCTGCACCCCGAGCTTGGGAGTCATGCGCCGTTGACGCAATCGTGGGCACAAGACAGGTGGAAGGTTATTTCGAGGGCAGAGGCATCGAGACACCTCAGGTTACTCGTGAGTGCGGCGGGTAGAGACCCACAGAAGTATGCGTTGCATTCAGGAAGGATTGGGGGGGCCACGCACCTAGCAAGTATGGGGGCGTCGGCAATCCAGATCCAGAGAGCCGGGAGGTGGAAATCATCGGCTTTTATGGTGTACGTTAGGGCGGGGGGTGAAGGAGCAAAGTTTGTGTCTCAGGCCCTTACGAAAACCGAGGAGTGACCGGGGAGCGGTTCGGAGGAGTACGTCATCGGACATGCTCAATGGAGTAAGATGTGTTCAGGCCAGAGGCCGAAACAATAGTAATGATAGTGGGGGGATCTTGGGAAGTTTGCAACGGGTTAGTCCGAAAATAAAACGTTGGGAACAAGACGGCATTTTGCCTCCGCTCTCAATTTGTTTCGTGTGTCTTGGTTTTTCTTTGGTTGCCTGCAGACAAAATAATCCAGAATTCTTGAGCAAACATAAACGAGAAGATTCAGTATGTATTGGAATCTGTGGTTTGTGGAGGCGTGTTGGAATTCGGAAAAGCGGGGATCGAAGATAAATGGAGACAGCCCTGGTGTCAGAAAGTTGTTGTGCTCTCGCTGGGCGAGAGACAAGCAAGTGCATTTGAGAGAAGGAGCGGAGTAGCAGAGATAGCAGCTTTGAGGAGCAGCAAACACGGAGTGCCGCCTAGGATTTGATCGATTTTCCCGACCACCCAAACCTATCGCTCAAGAGAGGGGGGGACATGGCGAGGTCTAGTCTGTTTATTATGAGTAAGATGTGTTTAGGCCAGGGGCCGACACAATAGTGATGATAGTAGGGCAATCTTGGGAAGTTTGCAACGGGTTAGTCCGATAAGAAAACGTTGGGAGCAAGACGGCATTTTACCTGCGCGCTCAATTTGTTTCATGTGTCTTGTTTTTTCTTTGGTTGCCTGCAGAGAACATAATCCAGAATTCTCGAGCAAACATAAAACACCAACCGTCAACGCTTCCGCTCTAAGTCAACAATGATGGCCGGGCAACACGTATTCCAGCACAATTGTTCCGTTTGGAAACATGCACACGCGCGTACGATACCCCGTGGAGCGACTGCTTGCTGCAGTCTAGACTACATGCGAGACGCACGGGTCATGCTGTCAAAGCGAGACCGATCCAGCATGGTTGACATGAATACATGTGTTGTTGACTTCACATTAAACCGTATGCCAGTTGCTAAATGCCAAAATCTAGCGAAGACTCTCGGCCCGTGGTCACGAAAGTGCTGGAGCCATCTGAGGATCTAAAGAACACGCACACGTAGCAAGAAAAAGGTGTACAAGAGCCCGAAGAGGNCTACAACCCATGTCTAAGCAAAAGCTTGTCGAGGAGCGAGGGAAAGAAGGGAGAAATATATATATGCATGTTGTTGTTGTTGTTCCTCACATTAGCTCTATCTAGTCCACAAAAAATGGGGAGCCCGTGGTCTCAAAACCCGGCACATGCGACGCCGCGGGGAGAAAGAAAGCATGTGTGCGTGCGTGTGTTGTCTGATGTGTGTCTCAATTGCGATGTGCCGTATGTGCGTGCGTGTGCGTTGACTGTTGTGTCTCAATCGCGATGTGTTTCTTGCCTGAACTACTGCTGTAGCGGCAGCGGTCACGGCCGACCAAGCCGACCAATCAATGTAGTAAGAAAACGTCAGGCTTCAGAAATACAACGCGAGCACTCTTTTTCTTTCTATCGACAGGGAGGGTGATCGAGTTGCACGACACAGCATGTGTCCTGCTGCTAGAGTTAGGATAAGACTTGGTGTGTGCTTGATTGATGACAAGGGCGAGAGTCTGTGTGTGCTTGTCCTGCCTCTCCCCTCCACCCTCGTTGCGGGCGCGAGCTCGCCGCCAGCACAGCGCCACACACTGGCACGTGCAATGTATGTCAACCATGCATGCTGGATCGGTCTCGCTTTCACAGCGTGACCCGTGCGTCTCGCATGTAGTCTGGACTGCAGCAAGCAGTCGCTCCACGGGGTATCGTACGCGCGTGTGCATGTTTCCAACGGAACAATTGATTGTGCTGGAATACGTGTTGCCCGGCCATTGTTGACTTAGAGCGGAAGAATTGACGGTTGGTGTTGTTTCGTAGGGGCGGAAACTGATTGCTGCCCCGTTGCCATGGTTGTCATTAGGCGGGAAGAGTCGCCGTTTGGTATCCTATGGTTAGAGGGGGAAAAGAGTTGGGAAGATTCCTGCGGGGGAAATGATTGATGAAAGGGTCCAATTTCCCGACAGACCAGGGTACATTTCCGAAAACAGGGTATAGTTATTGAGAAAAGTAGTCACGGCAGGGTATACCCTGCGCCTTTGGGACGCACCGGGGTGAAATTGGGCGCAGACCAATGATATGAGTGCATTGTGTCGCTTTTCGACCAGGGTTGTTTTGTCGTTGTGTCTCACATTAGCTAGTCAACCCTACTCGGCTTCGGGTGCGGGACAGCTACCAGTGTGTGTGGCGGGGACGCGTGTGTAGAAGCACACGTGTCCCAGTCAGGTCAAGATCGATTCGGGGAAGATCCAAGCAAAGATCGTGCATAAAATCCTGCACGGGTCGGGCTACACGGGCTTTGCAGCAGCTTTGCAGCAGCTGAAAACCGCAGGCAGCAGCTGAGGAAACGACAACAAGCACAGCGGGGGGGAAGCAGAGACAGAAACGACAGCACAGACAGCATCGACCGGAGTGCGGTGGTGGCACGTGTGCACAGACACACACAGGGTGGTGCCTGTCCCGTCGACGTGCTTGCTTTGCGGAAGATCCAAATAGAGTTGATCGGAGATTGTGCGAAAAAGTCGGCCTGGAAGGTTTCCGAGGAAGAAGAGTTCAGGCACCGAGAGAGGAAAATCCGCGTGGAGAAGCGTGGAGAGATATTGTGGAGAAGGGAAACATAAGAGGTAGCAGTGAAGGGGCNCAGGGTGGTGCCCGTCCCGTCGACGTGCTTGCTTTGCGGAACATCAAAAAAAAAAAAGAGTTGATCGGAGATTGTGCGAAAAAGTCCGCCTGGAAGGTTTCCGAGGAAAAAGAGTTCAAGCACCGAGAGAGGAAAATCCGCGTGGAGAAGCGTGGAGAGATATTGTGGAGAAGGGAAACATAAGAGGTAGCAGTGAAGGGGCTGGAAGAGGTGAGAGCTTGTTGAAGTCAGTTTGGATCCATTGCGGCGACGATCCACTGACCGTAGATCGTACAAGCCGGATCCGCCGCAAATTGCCCACAGCGTAGGACGCAGCAGCAGCAGCAGCAGCAGCAGCAGCGGCAGAGGCAGCCGCACGTACCGACGAGAGGGCAACATCGGAACACGTGTGCGCGACACACACACGTGGTCCCGGAGAGAAGTTTTCGAGAGATCCAAACAAAAGCTCGATCGGAGATCCTGCAGCCTCGCTTCTGGAAGAGTCAGCGGCAGGAGCAGCTCAGCGTGGTGAGAGGAAGATCAGGGGACAGGCAGCAGCAGCAGCAGCGGGAGGAAGCAACAGTCAAAGGGGCCGAGGAGAAGGAAGCTTCGAGACACGCATGCTGGGAGCATGCACACACGTGGAGGCCCGAACGGAACTGTGCTCGCGACCCCGTGATCGATTGGAGATCGAGCAAGGCGGTCGCTAGGTCCAGCAGCAGCAGACGGAGCCGAGGTACCGAGAGCAGGATTGGGTGCAAAGAGCATCTAGAATATCTCTGAAACCTGAACAGAAGATTGACAGATTTCAAAGGAATGGCAGATCATTACTCAGTAGAAACCTTTGAACGTACGTCGGCGGCATGCACATGTTCCGCGCCCAGTTGTTGTCGTTGACTGTTTTGGCGTCTTTCTTAGGAGTGCGACGAGAAAACGATACGGTGTCGGGAGTGCTGAGGGGGGAGGGCTTGGCCCTTGTGGTTGCAGGTGGCGGGAAAGTAGGAACAGGGGGTGGCAGTGTCGGGGGGTCTGGGGGAACATGGGCTTGAATGGGGATTACCTCAGAAAGAGCAAGACGGCGGATGTTTCTCTCTTGGTGTGACCGGTGGCAGTATCGATCAGCACTGCCGCACAGACTTTTGCGCGCCGAAATATGCGTGCGACAGCTTTAACCTAACCACTTCGGTGGAAAGCGGATTTCTGTTCGATACGGTGTCGGGAGTGCTGAGGGGGGAGGGCTTGGCCCTTGTGGTTGCAGGTGGCGGGAAAGGAGGAACAGGGGGTGGCAGTGTCGGGGGTCTGGGGGAACATGGGCTTGAGTGGGGTTTGCCTCAGAAAGAGCAAGACGGCGGATGTTTCTTGGTGTGACCGGTGGCAATATCGAACAGCACTGCCGCACAGACTTTTGCGCGCCGAAATATGCGTGCGACAGCTTTAACCTAACCACTTCGGTGGAAAGCGGATTTCTGTTCGATACGGTGTCGGGAGTGCTGAGGGGGGAGGGCTTGGCCCTTGTGGTTGCAGGTGGCAAGGAAGTGGGAACAGGGGGTGGCAGTGTCGGGGGTCTGGGGGAACATGGGCTTGAGTGGGGGGTGTCTCAGAAAGAGCAACACGGCGGGTGTTTCTCTGTTGGTGTGACCGGTGGCAGTATCGATCAGCAATGCCGCACAGACTTTTTTGCGCCGAAATATGCGTGCGACAGCTTTAACCTAACCACTTCGGTGGAAAGCGGATTTCTGTTCGATACGGTGTCAGGGGTACCAGGGAAGACGGGGCCGAGTTTTGATTGGTTTCGGGTGGATGAGGTTGGGGTTTTGTTCGTTTTTCTCCAATCTAAGGTTCGTGCGTAGAGTTCAGCTGTAGTGTTTGGACCAAAGTTTTATTGACTTAGATTAGAGGCAAACATTCCTAGCTATTGGGCATCGAGTTAATTTGGCTTGGCATGACGGCCTTTACGATCGACTTTTNGTAGTGTTTGGACCAAAGTTTTATTGACTTAGATTAGAGGCAAACATTCCTAGCTATTGGGCATCGAGTTAATTTGGCTTGGCATGACGGCCTTTTCGATCGACTTTTTATGTATGTCTGCATTTATCTGCAATTGCCGGAGAGCAAACAAAATAAGAATAATAAAAAAATGGGCAGCCCGCGGTCTCAAAACCCGGCACATTCGACGCCGCGGGGAAAAACAAAAATAGATAGGGTAGTCTACAAACCACGAAGAAGAAAACAAAATGATATAAGTAGAAAGAAAAGAACAGGTATCGCACCGACCGTTCGAGAAAAGAGCCCTCGGAAACCGATCAAAATAAAACAACAACAACAAAGATAAAGGAGGACGCTTCCCACACCCGCCCAAAGAAAAAATCAAAGGGTAACGTACCAGTACCCTGTTGTGTCGTATTCCCTCCAAAAAAACTTCTAGGGGGTCTGTGACAGTATCAACGAGATACATCCCCCTTTTTGAAAAAATGTGGTTGTTAATACCCGGGTGGTTGGTATTAATACCCGCCGCTACTCCGTATTCTCTTTTTTCTATCTTTTGATCTCTGAGGACAATCCACATCATCATCATCAAGCCCTCAAGAGAGGTGGTGGAGAGTGCCATCAAACCCATGCAACAGCGGAGAGTATATGGTTTTCCGCGATGTGTGGCAGTACTACAGTACAGCACTCACTGTGAACAGCAGGGGCGGGGGGGGGACTCTGCCCCCTACCAAAAAGATGCACTTCTGTTCAGCTAGCTTGGGAGGGGGTTGGGAGCACCGCATATTTTTTATGTCGTAGTCTAGGGGTATCGCACCATCACGTTTCTTATTGAGGCGTTTGTCACGTTGTGGCCGAGATTGAGCTATGTTTCTTGGCCCTTTTTGCTTATTTTTCGTACAAAGTTGAGCCTTTTTTCTTACAAAAATTTTCTTAACTGCGGGCGCTATCTGTATTGTTTGTACGCGAAGGGAAGGGGTGGCGAGTAACGTGAGACGCAGGACCTTCTTTCGAAGACCGTTAATTCGTGTACTCATGAAACTCAACAGAGCCGTAGAGCCAAGCCGCGGGGGGAGGTTCAGGGAACTCTTCGCGATGATATATATGTGGAGGGAAAAGCCTTCAGGGTAGCTTTTGGTCTCCGACGGGACAGTGATATGATGTGCTGGTGGTGTTCCTGGGTGCGACGCTGAAATACGCTAGTTTTTTTTTGTTTCTTCATAAGAATGGTTCAAAGCATTTGTTGGACATCAGCTTTTACAAGAGGACATCAACGCAGTAGTATTTTAGCAAGCTTACGAACGCACGTAGGATACCATGAGGATTGTCATTGGTTTTATTTCAAATTGAAGGAGATATTTTTACGATGTAAGTGACAGTGAAAATAAGTCCTACATATATATGTTGTTGTACTTCGTATTGGTTTAATATTCATGTAGAGTATGAGACATGAAGTGAAAGTTTTCTGAGGTACATCTGCAATTGTCGGAAGGCAAAAAAAGAAAAAAATGAGATAAATATATGTCTACTTTGACTGTCCTGCTTCCGCTGCCGGCGATGCAGTACATTAGTTGGCCAAGTACACACTGGTGTACTGTAGTTGTTTTCAACACATCCCCGACTGCTGTACATCTCATTCCAAATATTGTAAATAAGTTCGACGTCAAAAAGCGGTTGCCCGTCGTCTCGGCGACGCTGACTTTTCGTACCGCCCCCTTCCTTAGCAAAAGACGCGTAGTCTGAGGTATAGCATGCCTCGATTGGCCCCGGGGATGGTGAGCTATGTTCCCCTGAATTTTACGGACGCAACCCCATTGCAAGGACGCTTTTTTCAGGAAAAACCACGTGCGTCCTTAAAGCGGAGTCGACTGTACAAAGGACTTCTGCAGATGACCATTTGTAGGTGGTGGTTACGGATCGGGGAAGTGGGCTCGGTGTCGTCCCACTACCAACGGACATATAGCGGAAAATACGAAAGGACCGTATCGCTAACGTGCCTGCCGGCCTTTTGCCAAACACCATGCATCTAATCGCCACGGTATTCTAGTGGCCAGGGTCATGGGTACGACTCCCAGCGTAAGCGAGCTTTTCTTGCAAAGTGAGTTCTCTCACTCTTGTTCCTGGCCTGGGTGGAAAGCGCTACTGTAGCTCGTATGCACACAGAGGTAAGAGAGTGCTGCACTCTGCTCGCGTTGACAATCGAAGGCAGAGTACCGCAGGAGGGGTGGGTTGGGGGCCTCAGGGAGGGGAACCGTTCTGTGTGACCACGGGTTGGAGTAATCGGCACAGGTGCTGTGAGCGATGCTTGAATTGAAGACAACAAAACAGGAAACACAACCAAATGCATACCTAACGATCGCGTCGGTCTGTCATTTTCCTGTTGGGTGGTGTGGTGGGCTCAGAAATTCTGTATTGCGTGGTGTATTGGTGAAACCCCGGGCAGCTGGTGGTTCGTAGGTGTTCATCAACCTACACAGCTACAATATTCCATTCACCCGTTAGAATTTGGAGTACAGCAGGGATCACTCGAAATATGAGGGTGGATTCCCACACATCACATTGCCTGTGAACAGTATCCAGGAGCTACTACCCGACCATACTATGTTTTTCGCGGCATCGTTTGACAAGTTGTGGACGTGCAACACGGTCCTACCAGGGCACCAACGGTCGAAAGCGTCAACGCGAACGTCATTGTGCACATTAGCGCCTCCAGCTACGACGAAGGTTCTTAGTGCTTCGCGGCTTCGGTTACATTGCTCCGCTGCTCCGTCAAGCTCAATTAACATCCCTCAAACACAGAACAAGATTGCTATTGCTACACCTGTGAAACAACGCTCAGTCCGGGTCTCTCACGTAATAAGCACAAGGAGCCGACAATGGGATTGAGAGGTTGGCGTAAAGTGCATCTGGTCACCATCTGTTTCATGAAAGGACATCGGATGTGTGTAAACTGCCTTGCCTATTGCCTAGTAGACCCGCATGAACACCGGGCACTCCCGACATTTTCTTAACGTCCATCGCCGAGGGCATCAGCAAGAAATGCCATGTCCCAAAAAAAAATATGCAAATTTGGTCGTTCGCTTGAGCAGTGACCGCTATCCCAGGAAAGGCGTCGATGTCGTCTCCATTCGGTCCATCACACCTGCTCACGAAACAACGCATCAACACGGGCTTTCAATGGGTTTCCAATTCGAACCCGCAAAGAGGCAAACGTCGACTCACTGGCGAGCGGGTTACCACGGTCGATGCAAAATACAGAAACACAAACACACACACACACCAGATATTCGCGCGATGAGTAATGCACAAGGCTTGCCTACTAGACGACTCCACTGCGAATCAACCTGTTATCGCCCTTTGCTCCAGCTCGTTCTGGGTGGCAATGGTGTCAGGGTGGCTGCTCCCCAGAGCCTTCATGCGGATTGAAAAACTCTCTCCAAGAGAAGAACTGCTTGATCGCGCTTCCCCTGTGAATGTACGATACGTTTTGCTCGGCGCGGAGACATCGCACATTCTCAGTCAGGCTGAAACACAGACAAGGCGCGCAACACTGCAACCGCGAGGAAGGGTCCGCCTCGTCCTACACGCCCTGTCAAGCAAGCAACGGGGCTGCTGCAACGTGAAGCGCCACAGCTATAAATATAAGACAAATCAATACGAACGCCAGAAATGAAAACAATCTTCCTACAAACCGGGTGTCTGGCACCTGTGTCTCAAACAAGCCCGCCCGGCCGTGCAGTGCGATAGCCAGGCTACCTCGCACATCAAGCCCGCCCGGCTGTGCAGTGTGGTGGCCACGCTCGGATGCGGTTCAACCGTCAACCAACAACCACGCGCCCTGGGCGCCCTCCTTTTCCGACCAACATCAACAGCTTCACCGTACTTATTGTCTGCCTCCATCTACGCGCCCTGTCAATCAAGCAACGGGCCGCGGCAAGTCCAACCGCAACAAATACCACAACACACAAAACAACCTACGGCAGAGCTCAAAAAGATTGTTCAACGAACCGGATGCCTCGCACCTGTTGCTTCAATAAGCCCGCCCGGCTGTGCAGTGTGGTCGCCACGCTCGCATGCTCAGGGCCGAGAGCCTTGTCAATTGCAAGACACCGATCATACAGCGCCTTAGCCTCGGCGAGATTACCCTGAAGTGTACACCACAGCGCAGCCGAGTCGCAACTTCGCTGGTTTCGCGTCGAATGACAAGAAAAAACGCCAGCGGGGTTCATTGGCTTCGGCGCTATCACGACCAGTGGTTCAACCGTCAACCAACAACCACGCGCCCAGGGCGCACCCCTTTTCCGCCCAACATCAACAGCTCCACCGCACCAACGGTCCGCCTCGTCCTACGCGCCCTATCAAGCAAGCAAGGGGCCGCGGCACGTCCAACCGGAACAACTACAGCGACACACAACAACACAGATGACGGCGGAGCTCGAAACGGTTGTCCAACGAACCGGATGCCTCGCACCTGCTCCACCATCAAGCACCTCCGGCCGTGCAGTGTGGTCGCCACGCTCGCATGCTCAGGGCCGAGAGCCTTCTCGTAGATTGCAAGACACCGATACAGCGCCTCAGCCTCAGCGAGCTTGCCCTCAAATGTACGCCACAGCGCAGCAAAGTCGCACCGTCGGTCGTTTCACTTCGAATCACAAAACCGAACGCCAGCGCGGACCGTTGTCTTCGGAGTAACCACGACCAGTGGTTCAACCGTCGACCAACAACCACGCGCCCACGGTGTACCCCTTTTCCGCCCAACATCAACAGCTCCACCGCACCAACGGTCCGCATCGTCGTATGCGCCTTGTCAAGCAAGCAACGGGCCGCGGCAAGTCCAACCGGAACAATTACAACGACACATAACACAAACGACGGCAGAGCTCAAAAAGATTGCCCAAGAACCGGATGCCTCGCACCTGCTCCACCATCAAGCCCGCCCGGTTGTGCAGTGTAGCCCACACGCTCGGATGCTCAGGGCCGAGAGCCTTCTCGTAGATTCCAAGACACTGATCATACAGCGCCTCAGCCTCAGCGAGCTTGCAATCAAATGTACGCCACAGCGCAGCGCAGCAGAGTCGCACCGTCGGTCGTTTCAGTTCGAATCACAAGACCGAACGCCAGCGGGGAGAATTGGCTTCGGAGTTACCACGACCAGTGGTTCAACCGTCAACCAACAACCACGCGCCCAGGGCGCACCCCTTTTCCGCCCGAAATCAACAGCTCCACCGTACCAACGGTCCGCCTCATCCTACGCGCCCTGTCAAGCAAGCAACGGGCCGCACCTTGCTACTGTGCTTGGCGACGAGTGACGAGCCGCACCTTGTCCCTCAACTTCCGGAGCTCATCTTTCGCAAAATCTATCACCAGGTCGTGTAGGTAGTAGGCGTGCTCTTCGACCTTCACGAGGGACTAGTCGACAAGGCCGTCCAGTAAACGCGTTGAATCGTCATGATCCTTGGCACACCGACAAACCAAGCAAGACAAGCAGTGAGTAACACAAGTGGCGAATGCAGACACTTCCTGAAATGCATGTGGATCGAAAACCCCATTACCCCGTGCACTCACCAGTTCCCACAAATGAGCGACCATGTCGACCGGGGCCCTTGCCCCCTTCGCCAACACGCCAAGCTTACAGAACCGCGTTCTAGCCCCCCCCCTTGGGCTCACGGAAGCTGACGGCAAGAGCACCTCCTACAGGATCTTGCACGAGTTGTGGCTCTTGCCGGAGCAGTGCGTGAATGCCCCTCCAAGTGTCGGCAGAGTCCGGGTCTGCTCGCAAGCTACCCATAGCGCCGACGATGGCAAGGGGCAGGGGGGAAAAGCCGCAGTCATCGACCACCTGCGCGGGAGATCCGGTTGACGTCATGCAGAAAACGATCGAAAGCCCAAAACAAATGGTAGTCCTTGAAATTTCCACCCAAGCAACGAGTGCCGTTTACAAACTCGCCCACCGAAACGTGTGCCTGTCTTGCACGAATTTGACGCTTCTCCACAGCGCAGTCTGCGACGAGTTTCTAATGAAGGCGCACAAGGTGGTACAGGGATACACTGTATGCAGCTGTAGATAGCGCTGTGCAAGAGTACACAATCTCAACGGCATCTTCCCACCTTCAGGCCCTCGATCGTCGGAATGGCGGCAGTTACTCGACTTGCGTTCTTCAGGAACTCCAAAGCCTCGGCGTTGGTGAGCATCTCGACCTCCGTACACACTCCCCGCAGCTCTCGGGGAATCACCGAAAGGTCGCGTGCAGTCACCAAGGAATCGAACCCTATGCGCAGAAACAACAGGACAATCTGTGCGTCCCACACATCATCGAGTACCACCAGGCACCGTAAGTTGCCCGTGCCAACCTGCCCCACTTGCACCCAGAACATCCCGTCCTTGAAACTCCGGCGAACGTCCTCGGAGCGCACCACTGCATTGGCTGCGACGGTCTTGCCCCCCCCCGGGCATACCACGGAGCACATGGGCCGCGTTCGTCGCTCGACCCATCACCACTAAGTCCTGCACAGTAGCTTCGATCAGGTGCCTCCTCTCCACAATCGCCGGTGGCAGTTGTGGGGCGTTCTTGGGTACTCTGACCATGTCGCCCGTGCCGGGAAGCAGCGTAGCCCGAAAGACATCATAAAACGCGAGCAGAGTCACACCTTGGATGGCGTCCCAAGTACGGCGGAGCTTCACTTTGAAGTCTTGCACGTGTTTCCCGTCCTTCCGACGGCAGAGGAGTGCCATGCATTTTCCTCTTGCCCCCAAGCTTGTGGCACGCTTCGCGAGCTCGATCGTCGTGGCGACAAAATCCTTCATGGGCTTTGGGACCGGCCGCAGATTGCCCTCCTGTTGGCCGTGCTCGATGAACACATCCACTAGGAACGAGCACTAAGAAACCAGCTTCTCTAGGTTCTCGGCTACCTCGATGGCGCCTTCTGCAGCCTCGATGAGCATTGTAAAGGCCTTGCACACGGGAGTGAGAGGGCCCCCACTCGCCATGTCCAGCAGGCCAACGGTGGCTAATGCCATCCACTCCAATGCCTCTCCGATAGCCTCCGGGCAGATGTTCCACTCATTCCCGGGCCTGCAGTCCCGCGTGAACAACGCAGGCCAAGGCTTCCTACTGGCAAGAAGCTGCTCGACCTCCTGAAACACCTGGGGGGAGGTGGACGGGGTTCAGCGTAGGCTACGAGCGTGAGGGTTCGAACGATTGATGGCATCGACGGCGCAATGTTCAACCACGCAAAAAGGGCAGATCAAAACACGAGGCAAAGGCGAAACGTTACGTTCTTCCATCATAATTCTACCATCTGCGTGCGTCTCGAATGTACCACGTTATCGTTCCCAGACATAGACCTCTCATATCACTGCGCCACATACGCACGTCACACGGCTGAATGAACATAGTTTGCACCTAGCGATTATCGCCATCCGGCGGCGGGGCTCTAACCCTCTCGTGCATCATCCTTTATACTCGCGCTCCCTGTTTTTCGTTGGTTCTGTTAATTTGAAATACCCTTTGGGCGACCATCCAACAAACCCGGACACACGTGTTCACTACCAATGCCCAGCGTGGTCCAGCTACAATTAATACCACCGAAGGAATGCCAGTGGTACGTGTCAAGTGTATGATACTCGACTGGCTTGACAGGCACTGGAATTGACGAGCTCGTACAGATGGACACCGCTGTTTGCCGAGCAGCACAAGGCAAGGGTACACACGTTGTCCCGAGATACCGCAAAAACCCGTCGTGGCCCCAAGGGATGGTCCAGCGTGGACGCTGGGCCTTACGTTCTGTTGTATTGCCGGATGCTGTCCTTCGTGTAACGGTCCTTCTCAATAATACGAGCTTAGATTATACAGTAGCGTTTTCTACTTTTCGTGTCCCCACTGTTTCCTGGATGGCCGTTGCCGAATCGTAGGAACTTGTGTGGTTCGCGATTTCTGAGGGCTGTTCAAGCTATCTGCCCACACACAATTATTCTTGTTAGCGTTTCCCCGTAATGTAGCGCATTCGGGGTCACCCTAGCGCCAGACGCGTACACTTGGACATATATCGGTGGAAAAAAAGGTTAACTTCCAGATATTCTAAAGTCTGCCCCGCACTACTAGAACGCCATACGCCGCCGAAAATCCGACAACGAACATTGCCGCGATACATTGGTTGAGCCGTGCCCGCCAACGCTGTTGTCAAGAAAAAACACACACTTCCCGCCGAGAACATTCCTGTTAACGAATTGGGGTACCACCGGTAATGTAGCCTGTACCGCCAAAAAAAGCGGGACCAGAAAGTATCCTGAACATTCCAAAATGTCCTACCTTTGCGGTTACGGTCCCGCAGTTCCTGCCTGAACGCTGCCACCGCTGGAGGGAGCTCGCGCTGCCATCTACTCCGACTCTGCTGGGCAGCACCTCCTCCTGCTGGTGTCTTGCTGTCGTCGCTACACCAAGGGTAGCCTGGCCAAATCGGTAAGTGGTAGGATTCGTTGCGCGGAGAAACGGTCATGTCGGCGAAACGGTCGGTAGATGTGCTCGCGAAGCGCTTTGTTTTGAGGCAACAAAACACACCACGTTTTTCCGTGGCGACCGATCTGCTGTCTGGTACCAGGCGACGACGTTGAGGGAACGGCTAAAAAATAATCCTTACACCACTTTTCCTGGATGATGGTAACTGGCCAATGCAACCGTTGACCCTCACCCGCGGGTTTGATTCGCAAGTCACCTAGTACGGTGGTGACTTCGGTGTGCCGCGGTGGAAGCGGTTGGCATCGCGCCCTTTTGTTTTGAAAAAGTTGGATGCGCGTATTCGACAATCAGCAGCCAGACACCCGACGATTGTTTGGGTACCCTGGTACAACAGCGGGGTGGTCGTTTCCACACCACTGCACGTGTGGCAACCGATGTTGGTAGAATTGGCGACGTGTTCCTGCGAGAAGAAGATATCGGAAGGACATAGTGCTACAACACGCCTGCACCGAAAATTCTGGGAAAGTCGCTGTTTGAGAGCAGAGTCTTGCAAGGGGAGGGTCTACAACCTAAACTTCCGTAAAAGGTGTGTGTGTCCGGGGCCTGGACGGCGTCACGGAAAATAATTCAAAAATTTATCATGTGTTCCGGCTTCTTTGGGCAGGTTCGGTATGATGTCATGCGTTATTTCGCGAAAACCAGCACGCACCACCAGCAAAACGCTTGCTTGGCGCGTGGCTGACGGATCATCGATCGTCCCAAACCCACGCCCGCACTTTTTGGGAAAATCCTCTCTTCACTTCGGGGTACTCGTCCGAGAAGGCGCGGTTGGGTTAACTGGCAACGCTGTGAAATACCCCAGCATGGTGACTTTCGTACGTGTGGCCATACATCCATCTTACGATGCGGGCATAGACCAACTCTCTCATGATGTGCACCACCTCGCCCATGAAAAAACTGGGCGAAATTCAAAGGTTACGGCAAACAGAGTTTGAACGTCTCGTCTACGTGCGGGAAACAGACCCAAGAAAGAGAGGGACCCTCCCTGCCGCAGGCATACTCATGTGGCCAAGCAGATTCAAGAACTCATAAGAGTCGGAGAATGCGGAGTATTCAGGTAGCGGGGGGTAGCCCTCGGGAGGGGCGTGAGGGTAGCAGATTGACGCGGCTCGATGAAGCGTGATACTTGTAGCATGAATACAGAGGTGATACTACGATCGATGAACTCAATGGCCCGTGGTTGGGCAAAACTGCCCACAAGCTACATGACACCTGTACAAACAACCCAGGAGATCCGAAACCAGTGCTCGATTGAGGATCATGTCTTTTACTCTTTTAGGAGTAGATACGATGCTCTCCCCCTATACGGTCGTACGTTCAAGGGCCAAACGACCAAAGGGAATGAGGTCCCATACTCGCCGCGGTGGCGAAAAACTTTGGACTTGAATGACGAATCGAAAGGCTGTCGCAAACCATCCCACCATCAACACCACAGCGGAGAGAAAGGTAAACGAGGCCAACTGCTGTAGGTGGTGTCGCTGTGAGGGGCAAGAACGGTTCGTATGGAGATGGATGGGTGACTATGTTTAGGCCATTGACGCCAAGCATAATACGGGTACATGCCACTCGCGCGCTACGGTCGATCTCGCCCGGAAGGCAAGGGTCTGGTTGGTCGTACCCTAAGTAATCGTTGAATCCTACGATTCGGTTATGTGGGCTCATGTTCGGCGTTCGCTGAGTACACATCTTCCGTGAACGTAATGAACGTGGATTCGTTGAAAACGCTGGTGACTGGAAAGCATTGCCATCGTCTTGGCCCACTAACGGCCGGAGTTGCGGGATCAACAGCACTTGAGTTGTGCCGTGAATCTCATCCCCTCGCGAAACACCGTGCCACAGCTCCCCAAACGATAGCTCGAACTCGCACATAAGGTAGAGGGTTGAACTCAAGAGTGTTGCATCCGGTTACAGCAGCGGTCTGCTTGAGGCTGCCCTCTCCCCACTGATCTGCCTTCCTCTGCCTAAAAGACCCAGAACGTCGAAATGTGCACCGGCCCCGGGACGAACAATAATTTTTCGACCTACTGTGAAGCAACCCCCCGCGCGCTAGTGTTGGCATGAGAGGATTTAATTTTCGCGCATGCATTGCTATTATCAAGACGCACGCAACCCGCTGAAAATTCATCGAAATCTGCCGGGCGTCAAGTACGTTGCTGTTCGGGATGGATGATGCTTAGATCCCGAGAACACGCATTCATACACATTCTCCGTCAGTTGGTGATGTTGCTCGCAGGACACGGCTGGTGTCGCTGCGCTCATGGTAAAAGAGAGAGAGAGGGGGGAGGGGGGGGGGTGTACTCATGGTCGTGCATGCCGTAGTCGTAGACCATTGACCTCGCATCCCTACAAAGTCGGGACGGAGCACGCCGGGTTCTCACCGGACCAGGCTCTCACATCACCAAGCGCGAAGCGCCATGAGATATTCGGCGAGTCGCATGAAGGGTGCGCTGCATCCTGCTAAGGGTTTTCGGCATCTCTTGCTTACTTCCTTGCCTACGGATGACAGCTGCGTACGACTTAATTTATTTTCTGGTGCTTTAACTTCCAGAGACAGTTGTAAGCATTGTGCAACTGCCTCGACAGAGCTTTGCCATTCTAACACAACGTGGTGCGATCATCCCCCTTGCGCGGAGTGGGGGTTCTCCACACCGCACAACATGGTCTACTCGACCACCATTATGGTTACCGCCAAAAAAAAAACGGAGGTCAAAAAAAAAAACGTTAACTTGGTTGCCGAGTTCACGAAGTGAATTGGCTTGATTTACAACGTCGTTGCCAAGCGACGAAAACCCAATCCCGATGGCAAACACCGGGGGGGGG
>CACKRE030003771.1:24419-51758 GCA_902602495.3 Ectocarpus sp. CCAP 1310/34
GCTTACTTCCTTGCGTACGGATGACAGCTGCGTATGAATTAATTTGTTTTCTGGTATTTTCACTTCCAGAGACAGTTGTAGGCACTGTGTAACTGCCTCGAGGGTGCTTGACCATTTTAACACAACGTGGTGCGATCATCCCCCTTGCGCGGAGCGAGTGTTCTCCACCCCGCACAACATGATCTACTCGACCACCATTATGGTTACCGCCAAAAAAAAAAACCGGGGGTAAAAAAAAAAACGGTAACCTGGTTGCCGAGCTCACGAAGTGAATTGCCTTGTTTTACAACGTCTTTGCCAAGCGACGAAAACCCAATCCCGATGGCAAACACTGGGGGGGGCGGTGGGGGGGGCAAAACCTTGTGTCCCCTGTCACCCACCGGAGACTGCACCCTGGGGGGTGCTTGTTTCCTTCTTTTCGACGACCACTCCCTCCCCCTTGGGCTAGAATTTGCACCGTGGCGTGCGTTTTTACTTGTTGACTACCCCCAGCCGCCAACCTCAAAGCAGATGTACGGGGTACTTTCTCACGAGGTCAATGACCTTTAGTTCGCATGTACTTGACGCCACTGTTAAGTGACTCACTGCTCAGCACGATGCAGGGGATGGATCGTTGGTAAACGCGCCGTAATGCTGTGCTGTGAAGTGTGCTTGATCCGGCACGGTGCCCTGACTTGGCACGGGAGTCCGCAAACTAAAGACGAAGACCGAGCAGATTCAGATCGCGTCGTGCCCGGATCCAAAAGATTCCCACTTCGGGCGCGACGTTGCTGTGCTGTCGTGAGATGTTGCGACACTTTCGCATGCAAAAACCAAGAAACAACTGGTTGGTGCTCACATGGTTGCATGGAGATACATGTACGACCTGCGCCCCCGCTGACCATGCTGCCAACTTGGGGGTGCTTGTCTACTTTGTCAGCACAGTAGACCACCCGGATCTGTGAGATATGCAGCTACGCGAGACTTCCCGGCCGGAGATCCTTCATTAGTTGGGCACGGGCGCGAGCGACAAAACAACAAGAAAACGATTTTCTTGGACGAAGGCACCGGGGGCGCCGTGCCAAGCACATTTCGGTATCTGCTTGATGCCCGTATCGGGCGTCGCAAGTATGGAACAGAGTATTTAGTGTTTCCGTCCATAGATAAACCGGGGATCGGCGCAAGGAACGGGCGGGAAGGTAAGGGGTATTACTAACGACCAAAAAATCACGGAACATTTCACGGAATCGTTTCTTCTTGAACATATATGGAGGCGTTTTTCCCCGAAAACGTGAAGAGAAGGCAGAGAAGGAGCCGGGATTTCTGGGGCTTGCTACTGTCACGGTTCCGTGTTTTTGACAGAATCCTCGGACAAGCGCACCGCGGGCGCTGTAACATCACTGAGAACGCCAGAAAGACCTGCCAGACTCACATCCAGGTCTGTTGTGGAGATGGACGAGCGGCACAAGCGGCGTTCAGTCCGTTCTTGGTCCAAAACTAGACATTGCGTAGTGCTCTCGGCTTCAACTGCTGCTGTTGGTGCCGGGGAATTTCTTTCAATCACATACACTGTAGCATACACGGAAACAGTAGAGCAAGTACACCAGCAGCACCAAGACCTCCAACGCGCTGATTCCTTCGGTTCAGCTGTCTATATGATACCATCTCCCGGCGCCGTGCTGCTTCGTGGATGTTGGGTGCTTGGGTGCTGCTCAAAAAGGTGTGTGAGAGACGTGTGCCACCTCAACAAAATGCCGTTGGAAAAAATGCGGCGAGATGATCTGTTTTTGGTCGGACACGTCAACATCAATCCACGGCACCACACAGCAGAAGAGCAACAGGGCCTCCGACACGCTAATTCTTTCGGATTGGCCACCTATATGATGCTGGCCGTCAGCGCGGCTGCCGCCCTATGATTGTTGAGCTCGTCTACCTTTGGGCAGTTGGTGGTCGAAGATGGGAGTCGCAACCGTGAAAAATGAGCGGGCACACTGAAGAAATCGTAAGCAGCACCCAGGTTGCGACAATCTGCCCTGCGCCTGTTGTTACTGAAAACTGAAAACAGCAGGCCGGGTGGATAGGATCTTTCTAAGTGTGTTGTCCTCCGTGTCGGGTGCTGCTCGTTGAGCTTTTACCGCTGTTCTATGGTGAGCAACACCAAGTCAGCCTGTTGTGTGCCGAGCAACGCGTGTATTCACGGAAGGAATCGTACTTACTGCGATGACATGACCAATGTTGTTGTTGTTGTTGTTGACTTCACATTAAACCGTATGCCAGTTGCTAAATGCCAAAATCTAGCAAAGACTCTCGGCCCGTGGTCACGAAAGTGCTGGAGCCATCTGAGGATCTAAAGAACACGCACACGTAGCAAGAAAAAGGTGTACAAGAGCCCGAAGAGGTACTACAATAGAACAAGTGAAAAAAAGTCAAGTTTTCTTTTCATCGTTCCGTGGAAAATTGTACGACTTTTCCGAACCGTAAATAACGAGCCTAGATTCTAAGCCTGAGACACAAGAAATCAAGCCTTGAGGGATACCTTCATGTATGTCAAGCAAGCAAAGCCTGGCGTGCTGGTTTAACAAGTTCACCGGCCATTAGAGTACAGCAGCAGGTGCAACACGTGCAGACGGTCGGCCACCTGCTGAAAGTACTTGTTACAGCACTGCTGGTGTGAAGAAAAAATCACCATCTGTCAGCACTCGTTATGTCCCCTTGCGTGATATTTTCTGTCTTCCTCATACGTGTAACCGTGTGTGTCACTCATTCTATGGACATTCCTCCCCGTTTCACGCTCGGGCATGGATGACAACGAAAGCTCCAACATACCAAGGTCTTTTTCGCAGTTGTCTCAAGGAGCTCCTTTTATATTTTTCGGACAAACAACTGCTGGAGCTGTCACCCCAAACCTCCGGCCCGCGTAGTTTAGACCTACATGAATCATCGATTGGTCTCACCGTTGCACCATGGGCTGTTGCATAGCTTGGTACACCACGTGCCGTTGCATTGTTCCCAATTTGCTATGTGGAATGCTGTACCAAGTGGCTGCGTGGGATGAGAAAGTTGGAAACAAGACGAGAGAACAAGCGGACCAAGAGAGAGAGGAGTCGCGCCTATTCCGACTGCTGGGCCAATCAGCGTGTGTCGGAAAGTAGTTTCGGATGTTTTTTGTGCGGGGAGGAGGGGACGATTCCAGGCCAGACGTCACACTTGGTGACACCTCAAAGTCACACCACCGTGCTGCCCTAACCCGAACCAGCGTACCTTCTGGATCCCAACCTCGCTACCCCCGACACCCGCAGGGGTACTCTCGTGTTATTTTACGGCTGTGATCTGCCCGTGCTACCTGGAGCTCTGTTGTCTACCTCAACACTGCCAGTCAGGTGAGTGTTGAATTGTTCTCATTTTTCGCCGTACACGCGAGGTAAGCTGGGGGAGCGTCCTCAGCAGCGACGAGATGGCCGGAGTGGATCACTCCGCTCTGCTGTGCTTTTGGGGGGCGATTCGATAGCACCAGGCCTGTAGCGATGCCCAGGGGCAAGAGGCTTAGCGGGGTTATCGCGGGATAAGCATCATCAGGCGGGAGGCATCACCGGTTGTGTCATCATCATTCACTTATAACTAACTACGCGGCCCTTCGGCATAACTACGTCAACGGTCGACAGCCCAGCCTCAAAGCTGGACGCTCGTCCGTATGTAGAAGCGACAGGAAGACGGGAGATCTGTTGACACACCCGAATCCAGTTGTTCCACCAGCCGCTTAAAACGCACCGCCTTGCAGATTGTTTAGTGCCGTGGAAGCTCGTGCGGGCAACAACAAGTTTACTGGGGGTAGGTTGCTGTGCGCCCCTCATCTGATCCTCGGAGCGTTGCAAGATCAGGACATCAGGCAAAACCCCGAAGCGGAGACATATCCATTATGCTGCATGGTCGCTCGAGTGTGTGTCGATTACCTTGCTTGTAAATCGGCCGGAAACAGGCCTTGGTCGTGATTGGTGGGCAACGTGTCGGTGGATGATTCGACGTTTGCTTGCCCTCGTCCAAGTTATGCCAGCTTCGGCAAATACGACATTCCAGAGGTTCTCCCTGCCTTACTCTTGATATTCCCGAGAGGTCGTATCGTGAAAGCTCCAGCCACCGCGCGGGCCGCTAGGAAGACTGCCGACGGGATCAGGATCCCGCGAGGAACAATCCCACAGCAGACGACACACACTTTTTTCTTGTGTGTTGAAGCGATGGCCACAAGTCAAAACCATCTCGCTCTCTAGATTGCGGGTTCGAATCTCTCGGTTACAACACCGAGGCGTGAGTAGCCCATCCAAAATGCGTTCAGCGGTAGTCCCAGTAAAATCAAGGAGGTGAAGACTACCGCGTGACAATCGAAGCTAGGCATTGGCAGGGAACAGTTGGAGAAAAAATACGTGTTGTCCCCCTGTTCCTCGTCTGCGACCTCACCTACTGTGCCAAAACGTTTACAGAAAGATAGACTCCCGCCCAGAATACGTGGGACGAAGCACACACACACAACATACCCCAGCCCTATGGAACGTTACGAAGTCAGGGAGAGGCTATATCCTGTGTAACAGGCACGTTCGCATGCGTCCCACCATCGGAATGTGAACCACGACCCAGCAGCAAGGGATCGCAACACCAGAACTCTGCTCTTCCTACACACAATTTATGACGCTGTTGACCTGGGGGAGCGTGCTGGCGGAGCGCGCGTTCACCGCAGAATGCTGTAGCGTTTTTCGGGCACATCATCTGGCGCAGAGTTGTAGGGGGGCTAGCAGACCCGCTAGCTTGTGGGATGAGCGCCCTCGTGACGACTGAGGGAGTGGTGAGCCGCTGTAGAGCATGTGGTCATTCCCGCAAGCTGGGCTCACCAATGCAGTGTAGCTACCGTGAGGAGTGGCGAAACTATAGTTCAACCCATTAAACCCCCTCTCTATTGTACTCGCTTCTATCGCACTACTTGCTGTCTGTAGATCGATGATTTCCCCCGCTGTCTTTGCCATGCTCCTTTTGATGTCGCAGGCATGGCGTCCAATGTCTTCCCCGGCGGCAACTCCTCGTGGGGAAGCAAACACCTTCCGTTCAGTGCTGCGGCACTGGTTGGTGCGCCACAGTCAACGCCACCCCAAGTCTCTAACGAAGGCTCCGAGAGTGGCGCGAAAAGTGGACGAAGCATTCCGCCGAACGCTCCTGGCACAACGGCAGCAGCCGCGGCAGTCGGAAACTATCACCATGGACAGCACCCCCTGCATCTCCAACCCCTCAACCCCTTTCATCCACTGGCTGGGGCTGGCGCCGGTTTGCTGCATGAAAAGGGCGGCGATGACGGTAGTGACGTTGGAGGTGTGGGGCTCAAGCACCCTGATGCCTTGAGGATGATATTGCTTGAGGCGGAGATCACCAACGCGCGATCGCATAATTTGCACCTCCAAAATCACGTGGCTTTCCTGGAGACTCAGATGAGTGGCCAACTGGGCCTCATCGCCGTTCTGCACAAGAAGATCAGGGCCTTAGAGGCTGACCTGAATTCAGCCAAAGCAGCTACTATGTCGGTTGGGGCGACGCCATATATCTCCAATCCAACAGCAACCTCCTGCGGCTCGGCCGACGCATGCCCACCTCGGCCGTCAAACCCGGTACCAGCGGAGGAGCTTGTTCAGCATCGGGCGGCGCATCCTGATCCCGAAGAAGGCACCGCTGGTAAGTACGCCTTGTGCGATCTCCGCCCGCACGACGGTTGTCGAGCAACAGCTGCGGAATCGGATAGGCATCGAGGGAGCGACGTGGCGGCACCAGTGAGCGCGGAAGTGGCGCAGAGAACCGCGGCAGCGCCTCATACGTTATCCCCGCGGAACGGAGAAGATTCTGCTGCAGGAAGTTTCCCACGTGCGGCTGAAGCGAAGCTAACTCCTTCTGCGGACCCTCTGGCGCCAGGATCTCCTTCTTCAGCACTTGCTGCAGCCGCCGTCCAACAAGCCGAGAGTGTGGGTGGCAATAGCGATGGTTCTGTTGCCGCGGCCTCAACAACGCTACGACATTCGTTGAGGGATTTCTGGGCCGACAGCAGCATCAACGACATCGACAACTCTCCCCCGTCCAGCAACACGAGGAACAAACGCCACCAAGGTGAGCCTCCACCGCTCGTGGCAAGATGGAACCCAGCTCAATACCGCCAGATTACACCCCGTGCGTGACGCCGCTTGAACCATCCGTTGTGCCGTTGTGTTCAAGTTTGAAGATCCATCCTATGCCAGAACCGTCTGGTATTTGTGCTGGCCCAACTGACGCGCACGTCTGTCGTGGTCGCAGGCTGACCACCATTAAAAGGGTTACCCAAAATCAAGGAGGCGTGAACGGCCCAAAGCAAGCCTTCATTCGCAATGATTACGCTAGTTTGCGGTATTCCGCAATATCGTGATTGCCCGTTCTTATTTTCGCCGAACGTGATGAACCAACGCACATTTCCACGCTTGGCCGCCACGGCGTACGTGATTGCATAACTTGGATCGGCCAGGTACACGCAGGTTGTTCATTTCCCGGACCACAGAGTTCCGTCCCAACCTTATCGCGACAGTGCTCCCGTTTGAACTATAGGAGGGTGTTTAGTACTAGAGACCAAACGGTGCTGCTCACGTGCGGATGTTTCGTGGATTCCCTTCTTCCGAGAGTCGTTTTGTTGGTTACTATTAGTTCCGGGCACCAATCCTAAAATAGTTTCATGAGCCCCCGGTGTTGTTTCAGTGTTTCGAGCTTCTACAGTGTTCGATTGTCTCGGCACATTTCGGCCCATATGTATCGTGGCGTGGATGGGACGTTCGGCGTTGGGATCCGTAGTGTTTCGAAGCTCCAATGCGAGGCCGTTTTGTTTTCTCTGCTCGTGTCTCCCTCGTGCAGGCATATGTATGCCTTTTGTTTTTTAATTTAGTAAATCTCGGGCTGCTTCGTATATTTCACTCCATCCTCCGGGTTGCAGCTATGGACAAAACTTCTTGCGTTGGTGTTGTCTGCAGCGCCCTTAAACTACCTCGCTGGACTGTATAATCCCAAGAAGCGGTATTTGACGGGGGGCGGTCGACGTCGGAGGCAAAAAACACCGTTTCGCAAGCCTTCCCGTCCTGACTCGTTTGCCTGTGTGCTGTGCTGGATTGTTGCCGCTTGTCCCAACAGCAACGCAGCAGGAGCAGCAGGAAGCATCTTTACCATCAACCGTGCAGGACGGGAAATCATCTGAGCTCCTGCAACAAGCAGCGGTCGACACCGATGTGACGCCTGCCTCTCAGGAGGGGACAAGTGCTCCTACTGAAATATGTGGCCCAGCCGCGGCTGAGTCCTTATCCCCGGCTGAGCCGCAGGCAGTGCCTTTGCCGGTACTGCGACGGATCACGGAAGGCAGGGAAGGTGCGGAGGACAGAAGCAGCCACTTGATGGACTGCGCTTCCTGCCAGCACAGTTTGCCGGAGGGTGATCCGATCGGTCGGTGCGAGCGATGCCCGCGCAGCTTCTGCTCGCAGTGCCTGGAGCGCGGCCTGGTTGAGCAAGGCGTGGAGCTAGAGGCTTTGGACCAGGATTGTCGCAGTCTGCTGAATGGTAAGCAAGGCGACTTTTCCATCGCCCGGTGCCCGGAGTGCTGTCGCGGTAAAGACAACGAGTTCGCTCCACCACCGCCGGGAGACGCGCCGATGGACCACCTCCTGAACGAGCTGCTTAAGCACGACCTGTCGCTCTGCTTCCGTGAGCCCGTTGACATAGTCAAGCACCCGGACTACGTGGAATCGATCGGGCGTAACGCCATGATGGACCTGGGGACAATGCTAAGCAAGCTCCAGGGCAAGAGATACCCCAGGCGTCGGGGACCCGGGCAGTTTCAGGAGGATCTGAACAGGATCTGGAGAAACTGCCGCAGGTTCGCTGGGTGCGACGAGCTCGGGCGGCCACACTATGGCAATACCGTGCCGGGCATAGTGCGATGCGCGCTAACCTTGGAGGCCATGTCCGACAAGTTCATCTCTTCTTACATGTCCGACAACCAAGAGACTGCAGCGTGGCAGGTATTCATGCCCGTTTGTTTCATTCGCAGCGTGCAAGTCGTTTCCTGACCTGGGACACAGAAGTTAATCAATACTGTACCCCCGCCTCCCGACCCCAACAGTGCTCTGACGGGCTAAATCCGGGCTTTGTGAATCGCTGCTTGTGCCCGACCTATGTTGGACACTGTTTTTTGGGGCACCTAGGCCTGATCGCCGATATCGCTCGTTTTCCTCTCCCCGCCCCCACACACACACCCTGCAGGAGTCCACGTGGGATTTCCACCGGCAGAGGCAAGAGCGGGAAAACGCGGAAGCCAGGCGCAAGCAGCTCGGGCATCTGGATGTTGATGGTGGCAAGGAGGAGCTGAAGCCACTCGCCCCCGGCGGTGGCGGCATGCGGCTCGTTGCAGCTGTCCATCAAACTTCCAGTGAAACCGACTCGGAACAGAAGTGCAACATGCAACAAAACGAAAGCCCGGCAGGCGAAAGCGCGGAACGTACGTCAGCGGCGGCTTCGCAGCAGTCAGCGAACGAGACCGTCCCTACAGTAGGTTGTAAAAGAAGCGCCTCGAAGTTGGCAGCGGTGGCAGAAGAAAGAAGCGTGCAGCACCGGCGAACCCGAAGAGCAGCGAGCATCTCTTTGGAATCTACTGCCACGAGTCTCGGCGGGGGTAATCCCCCTACGCCAAGAGTCACGCGCCGTCCAGCGGGCAAGATGCAACGTCACCAACCGCCTTGGAGCCCCCTCGATAAGTTGTGCGATCTAGCAACCACGTTCCAGAAATAGATTTATTGCAAAGAACGTGTACGTTGGTATTCCTTGATCGTTTTGGGCCATATTTGGCCACCCCTGACCAATTTGGTGTATATTCGTGGTGTAGCCATTGTTGTAAACCTGGTATGTTGTATATGGAATATGGTTTGCGCCCGTACTGTTTGTCGACTCGCGCCCGGGCTGAGTACGTAGTGATGAATAGAAAAAGTGTGTATGCGACAGACCGCGGCGCTTTTTTTTCGCTTGATCTGCCGAGCATTGATGTTATCGAAGGCGACGGCCGTGATGTCCAACCTGCGATAGGTGGCGATGAATGGTTACGAGGGAGATGTTATTGTGGGTCGATCGATATGAACGAGTCAGGTCAGGGGGTAGGGTGGGATGCGCGCACACCGGCCATTCATGTTCGTTGTTGGAGAGATTTCGGCATGTGAGATTCGGCCATTGTACACGGAGTATTGCTTTTGTAGCTTGTGGCTGAAGAGCGAGTTCAAAGAACGCTGTTTCATGCGCATCAATACATGATTTCTTGTTTGCAAGGGAGGAAAATCAACAGGTAGGTTGAAGTTGTACGTTTGCCTGTACACAGGCGCATGATGTCCAGGGTGCCTGCGGGTTTGTTCGACGTGATTGTACAGCAACTGCTGCCAAACGAGACAACAGTTTCGGCGGGAGAATCACGTGACTGGGTCCGGCGCATCTCCTATACGTCTCAGCAACCCAACCCAATCCATGCACCTTCAATTTTTATTTTGTGTTCGTCGTAGCTTTGGTGTTGTCGATGGGGGGAAAGGAAACATGAGGAGAGCTCTGCAGCTGATAACGTCAAAGTTGTTGTGACCGGCGGGAACCGCCGATAGAGTCTAAGGTGGGCATTGGCCCCCTGCAGCAGGAAGTGCTTGGTTTCCTCAACTCCCGAGTATTGGGTAGTTTTTGTGTCCAGAGTAACCACAACGTCCTCGGGATCTTGTTTGGCTTCGTGTCTATTCGGGTTTCGGGGTACCCTTCGAATGTACGCGATTGATTGTATTGTTTGGGTCAGGCTGTTTGAGGAAACCGGTTGACAGAGTGCACGTCCCCTCCCACGGGGAGACAACGCGCCCTGAGTGGCGATGAGACGTTCGACAGGAAGAAACAAAGGAGAAAAGCCCCAAATCGAAAATAGTTGCGAATAATAGTTTATTCTTGTACGAGACACTCACCCCCGTCGATCAGTATCCATCCGTGGTCTTAGGTGCGAAACATACAGATGACGGGCGATCGTTGCCCTCAAAAGGAAAAACTCGAGCAGAACACTCTTGACCGTTGACGTTTCCTTGCGGGTTTACGCAAGCGAAGCTCTGTGCAACTGACTAGCAGCCCTGGGGAACACACGATACTTTGGAGGTACCTCGAAGGACGGCATGCATAGCGGAGAAACACTTTTATCAAGACGACGAGGTTCGATTATTGCAACACCAAGGGTCTCGAACTACCAACGATTTTAACCGACGGAAGTGGGTGAGGCTGGAGGTGTCAGGTGACTGACAGGGCAGCCAACACTCTCGAAGTCTCTTCAGGGTGAAATAAAATTCATCGTGAGAGATCTCGCTATTGCTGCCTTGAACGTTTCACTCGTGTGTCAAGACGGAAACAACTTAAGTTCCCACAGAACAAGCGCGGACAGTGTGTTTCTTGGTCGAGATCGACCGAGAACTTGGGCCGTGGTTGTTGTGGACCCAGCGTCCAGCCACGGAGCATCGATGCGCTCGGAAGCCGCCAGCGGTGTTCCTGCCGGGGACGAGAATCACTTGACTCAACTTCGTCAACGTTCCTCGTTCTCGGAAAGCTTCTTTTTAGACGCCCCCTTTTCTACAGCTGCTCAGGATGAAAACTGGAACTTCACCTCCCCAATCTATGTGGAAAGCAGCAGCATCTCCATTGTACCAATGCATTCAAAGATAAGACCAACGATGTGGCTGCGTGCCTACCCTGACCGCACGAACCTCTGACACAAGTTCTCCCGAAAGCAAAGGTACCCGCTCCTCAACGCGTAAGTACCCTCAGTTTGGGACGACAACGGCAAACCGAAACGCTCACACGGGTTCCCAAAAGACCACATCCGGAGTAAGACAGTCCTTCCCACGATCAGATTACACGAAACACTTGGAAAACGCAAGCCTAGTCTTCATTTTGTTGACGTCCTGTTTTGCGGAACGGGCTTTTCCTGACACAGGCTGAAATCGGCGAGGGGAAAAAATCCCAATTCACACAAGGGTCGCCCATAAGCGAAAGTAACTACTCACGCATAAACTCAAAGCGATGTCACATGCAGGTGGGTGTTAGCGCTACATCATGCCTTCCCGTCTCGGATTACCTCTGCTAAACGTCTCGAGAAGGCGTGCATCGGGAACCCCATCACGTTAAAGTAGCACCTGTGAAGACAGGCGCAGAAGGCAAGAGCGGACTGGTGTGTAAAGTTGAGCCAATCATGCATGATTAAGAATCCGTCCCGTGAATCATGAAAGACCTTCTAACCGATACGCAAACGTTGACGCACCACACTCGAAATTATTTTCACTTATATGCTCACTCACCCGTCCACCTTACGCACGAATTGTCCACCTTCCCCCTGAATGCCGTATGACCCAGACTTGTCCATCGGCTCTCGTGTCCTGCGTCAACATTTCGTCGATACAACAACAGCATGATAGGCGAAGGTAACACGGCCGTCTCATTCTGAATGCAAGCTTGACAGTGTATGGACCGCAGTGTGAGCGTTTCATGACAGTGAACAACCAGTGTGACCAACACAACTCGGTACCTTGCCAACACACCTCAACTTAAAGACGCTGCAAAAGTCAAAACGCCGTTCATTCGGAAGGCTTAATTGCTCACCGTATATAAGCGCGAATCTCCTCGGCCGATAGTGCCGTGAAGAGCACTTGGGTCGTCTCGCAAAAGCTCACCGCCGCTTTGTCCTTGCCCAGTTTGCTGGTAAAAATGCTCACGCCCGAGTGCACCAGGTGTCGTCGACCGCTCAAAGAGCTGAGCATCGAGAACGCGTGCTCATCATCCCTGGGCTTTTCTAGGATAACGCCGTCCAACTGGACAAGAAAAGCAAAAGACTTCAGTAGTTTTTGAACCATTTGGATACCACACAAGAGTACATTACGGAGATGAATATTTAAAGAGCATGAGCAGAAAACCACCGAGGACAGCACCACCCAGCGGTCCTATTCGACCAATACTGCTGTTGCGTTACAACTGCTGCTGTAGGCATCATCCTACACCCGGTTACAAGCCATGACAGCTCTCACATCAACAATTGTGTCAGATCCCACCACCACGATGGGCTCTGCTCCCTCGCCTTCTTCATTCCGCAACGCGCGACTTGCCACCTGTTTCAGCAAGCGAAACGCACAAGTGTTTTTTTCCGACTTTCACGGCGCCAAGAGCGTGGTACAGCCATGCGATGCTCCCTCATCCCGCTTGGTTCATGCTGTGCTCCCACTTACCAAATCGCTCTTACCAGCACCAAAGCTCGAAATCCTCGTCAAGCTACTTCGTGGAACAACCACCGCATGCTGTGCGCGCACGACGTGCGGTCCGATTGACTGCTGCGATGCACAGAGATTGGAGAGGTGCTACCGGCACAGCGGTCGCTTTCCTACGTGGCTCAGAGCGGAGTCGCAATCCCCCGCTTCAGGGATTCATGCAACGTCTCAACTCCAGCGGTGTGTTTGTGCTCTCCTCCCCCTGTCGTACCGCGTGTGCATACCTCTCTCGCTTTCCCTTCCGCGTTGGCAATCGCATAGTCCCTGGGGTCCTTGAAAGATGACTTGTCCAGATTCTCCTCAAACTCGGAGACGACCACACGAACGCGATCCTGCGGAACAATCAACCGCACACCGACCCGTGCAGGGCAGTTGAGGTTGGTTGCAAGCACCTAAGGAGCGCGGACTAGTGTCGAATGAGAGAAGCCCTGTTGTTCTTACCGCCAATCCCATCATGCCCACGATCTCCAGACGTCTTGGACTCTGGCTGGCGAGCACTAGGTCACACTTCGACATAAAGTCGCCATGGGCGAGCAGTGTCCCTCCTGCTGTTGTGGCCACGTCGGCAGCCGCGGCAGGCGGCCTCGCCTGAGCGCTACAGGAGGCATGGGAACGGAGGAGGTAACACGCCGCGTTACACACATTCGCGATGCCATTTAAGAACGAAAGCACGCAAAATCCAAGTGGAAGACTTCCAGGTACGAATCGTGCGATGGCGGCGTAGGAATGGTTGCCCGCACACGACCACGACCTCGCGGAAAACGTCAAGGTCTGCCGGATGATGGCAGGTGGTCATGGACCACAGTCTTACCTAAACTTGTAAATGCAACGCTGCATCGGGTGCAAGCTACTGCTGTAGCTCGTATCACCCGGGCAACCAGGAGGCTTATTGACCCCACACCAATAAGTATGCCATCGCAAACGGTGGTAGAGCATGTCAATATACTAGGAGGATGGTGTGCCAGGTAGAGTCCAGTAACAGGAAAGGACGGCGACGGCGGCGGCGGGACTCTCCTCACGTTTCAACCTCGAAGCTCCGGAAACCGAAGCGGTCACAGGGACGCCTCTACCAGCAGCACGTACTATCACACACGGTAACTGCAAGCGCCGCCCCAGCACCGGCTCTTCTGTGCTTTGGTGTTGATGGACGAACTTGGATCGCGCACGGGATCTCCCCCCATGTAAATGCTGTTGATGTACTGCTCTGCAAAGTCAACATATTCACGCTATTCATAAGAGCATCCGCTGACCTTGACATCTTGAAAACTGACGAATTCCTGGCCGCTACGCGCAGAGACGCAGAGGATCTTACAAAAGCTCGGCTCTCCCTTCCCAGCAGTATCGCTGCCGCTGCTGCCCTGAGCGCAACGGGCACCATGGGAATTTCAATTTCAAACGAGGCAATGCACTGCTGTACGCATCATCGACCGCCGCATGGCTGATGGCGCGGCGCAATTCGGATGCCTCCATGAATCGGCGGCGCCCCCGCCGATACCCCCCCTTGCACGCCGGGTCATCGTGTGCAGTGTGATGAGCATCGCAGGACAGCAGTGTAGTGACTGCCGCAAACAAGACCAACCCTGCGACGCGTGCGTCACAAGAACCAACCAGGGGAGGAGATAGTCTCGCACTATCTTTGCAAACTTTAAGGCCGGCCTTGCGCACGAAACGCACCCGCTAGGTGGTGGCTCGCGGTAGGTCTACGGCGGTCACATTAGCGTGACTTTCGTGAACGCAACGTAGCCAAATTGCAGCAGCATGCACACTGCGGCCGTGAGACGGGCAGGGCTGTTCGCAGCGAGGCCACCGCTGGCAACGCGGAGGGTTGCTGCGTCTCGGGCGATGCATTCGGTCCCTGCCCACGGCGCGCAGGGTCGAGGAGCTGTTTGCGTCGCCGCTAGGGATGGTCGGAAAGAGAGGTGAGGTCCTCTGTCCTGGCAGTTGGGGGCAGCGTCAGAGAAGTTGAGGGACGCTGTGTAGGCAGCCCCGCTGCACTTCAGACGTAGGGACTAGAGATTGCTTCGCCAGGGAGCGCCGACGGAGTGCCCAAGGAAACACGAGCGCTGTGAAAGCGTCGGTTGAGAGAGGAACTGGCCAAGAAACACTCACGGCGCCGCCGCCGTGAGTTGCATTTTTGTGCTCAAAAGAACACTGAGCCGTCGCTCTTGAGCCGTCTCATGTATGCGACAAACCGCTTTTAAATGAGCGGTATTGATCGTAGTTTCGGGCGCAGCTCATTCCCCGAGAGGGTGTACACAAGTGCTTGGTGAGGTTCGATATCGTGCAGGCCACGGTTTGTCTACGCAGCAGGGTGAAGGCTGCGTGACGGCTTGGTTTCTTGGTGCGGGAGACGAGTGACAAGTGTTCAGTGGACAATAATGATGGGTTGCACTCTTAGGGCGCTACATAACCTGGCACCGCTGTTGTGTGATCGCGGCACTATTATCGTTCTTGGTGCATGGCGTCGTTCGCGCACTGACAGGCAGTAGCTAGAGGTGGCGTTACACTTTCGGGCGCGAGCATCTCACGAGTAGCGCCAGCATTGGCTGCATCCTATGCATGCACGCACCAAGCCCTCGCCCTCTCGCCCGTTTCCAACGAAGTCGTTATCATCGTGCGTTTTGTCTCCAGCAGGCATACCGGGGGTGTCGTGGGGACTAGCTCTAGGGCTGCAGGGGCCCCCAGGCCACGGAATTCGGTGGTGAGTGTGGGTGCAGTTTTCAGTGTGCAGTGTACGCGCGCGAGCATTGTTCGCCTGGAACACCCCTGCCTAATCTCGATGAGCATTCAATAAACTTGGTGGCATTTTCCATTTTCAAGGGAGGGGCGTCCGCGAACCACCTCACCTACACAGACACGATGAATGTTTTTGAGCCGAAACCCGCCGCATTTTGTTCTCAATAAAAGTAGTAGAAAACCCGAGAGTATACATTCCCATTGATAAACTAGAATGCACATATTTCCTAAAATCGTTCAAACTGCAATTGCTATCCGCATTCGCTGCGTGCGGATTTGCTGGGCGGCCTGGTTACGTGTTTTCCTCGCCGACGGTCGGGAAACCTGTTGTACCTGCATATGTGGCCGGAACGCCGCTCTTTCCAGGCTATAACGCAACGCCACTTTAGCTCCGGACTGCCGGACCACGACGTCGTCGGCCTGCCCGCCCTCTCTCCGGTACGGAAACGCCGACGGGTTTTATGCGCAGTGCCTCTACGGTTGTCTTGCATTGCGTAAGTTTTTTTTCTACCAACAGCAGTAGGTAGTTCAGGGTACAGTAGAGGTCCCGACATATATCGCAGCGTAGTGACCAACAAAAAGTCACCGCGTTATTCGGGACCCGCGCCGTATTGGGGGAAGGTCCCTGAGTAGCAATTTTGTTTAGCGGTAGGCTACTGTCGGTTGTGGTGTCACGGAGTTTTCACCGCGATAGATCGGAACCGCTACCGTAGGTTCAAATTGCGGCATTTTTGGACCGGGGAAGTGCAGTGTTCCACGTTGGTTAAGATATGTAATACATAGTACGCGCGCATGTTGAGCAGAAGCCACGTCTACCGGTATTTTTTCCGTAAACGTTTGTTGCAGACGTTTGTCGCACATCGTAGGCACATGGTTGCGAAACGGCGGCGTCAGGCAGATCAAGTGTAAGTACATAAGAGTACCAACCGGGTGGCGTGCTTGCCAGAGCTGCTGCTATCTTGCTACGAAAGGTTAAGATTGTACGTTGTTTCTTCAGCACGGCTGAACGCTTTGCTGCAAGATTGCCGGGATAGTCGTAGATTATGTACAGCAGAAGGATCAACCAGCTGGTACATACGAAGCAGCAAGGCCACGGGTTGATAAAATCGCACGCTTCCATTAGCGTTAGGGCAGCATTTCAGGCGCCAGGCGTTGCTCTTTTTGCCCCATTGTCGCTACAAGTACATGGTCGGTCATGGTTTGGTTCCGAAGGCATGTGGTGATCGCGGCTGCCCCCCGCCATGCTGCTGTCCCTCGCTAACGTTACTCCTGGCTGCCCTCGGCTTCTCTCCGCGCCGCCATTGCATGTGTTGGCAGACGATGGAGACGGGAACAATTACGGAGTGGCTTGTAAAGGAGGGCGATGCTTTTGCTGCGGGGGACATTATCTGCATGGTGGAGACCGATAAGGTGAGCTCCATCCCTCGCCCAAAGTGTTAAAAACAGCCGCCTAGACATGCATCTGCGAGAAGGAAGGCCGGACGATGTGTAGTTGTGGACGATTTGTGGTTGTGCATGCACGAGCAACAGTCAAGTCACTTTTGGCGGTGTTGTGGATGCAGCTGATTTGATTACTGTGGCATTTTGGATTGTCTCGTTCTGTGGTCGAAAGAGGAGAGTATGCTTTTGCTCTTTGTTTGGTCCTTTCTTGCGTAGCAGCGGTGTTTGGAAGTTGCTCTGGTTTGTGCGATGCAGGTAACACTGGCAAGGCCGCATCGAGGTTGAGGCTGACGGGAGAGTATGGTAGTCCCAAGACTTCCCAGCCTGATGTTCGGCTTCCGTGATACCTTTGTGAATGCTTGGACGAGTAGATGCCATGTTCAGACCGTTGATGGTGGGTGCTGTCGTGCATTTGTTTGCAAGGGCACCTGCGAAGGCTGACTTCTCGCTCCACGAGGGTGATGGCGATGTTTTGGTGGTGAAAGTTGTAGAGCTGGGCGATCCCCGACTGTTCGCCTGCAGTAACTGCACATACTAGTACGTGAGCTTCTCTTACAGAGACGACGACAACGTCGTTCTTGTTCTAGAGAAGCTCGGACTGCTTGCTCAGACCCCCTCGAGAGAATCCTTCTTTTCGTATCTCCGTTGTACAGTGCAGGTGTAGATTTTGCCGGAGTTCTTGTTATGCGTACCTTGTGGCATAGAAACGTAAATGGTGGAAGTGATACGCGTGATGCAGATTACTCTTGTGAAACGCCGCTGGCGCGGATTTCGGCATGATCTCTCAAGCATTCGTTTTGTTTGGAGTGGTGTCTAGGATGTTCCGTCACCACCGGACGATCTGTCCGGGTCCCGGTCGCTGAGAAAATCAGTTAATAGATGACCCCCCCCCCCCCTCATAACCTAGTCCGGTGAAGACAGGGCGTGCTCCGTCCCGGCTTCGTAGGGATGCGAGGTAGCCAATGGTCTAACGACGGCATGCACGGCTTTGAATACACACACACACGCCATCACTGCCAAGTCACCCAAAACATTAGTACAACCCCCCTCCCCCCCGCCCCTCTCCCCCACAGGCAACCGTTGACTTCGAGGCGCAAGACGAGGCCGTCCTGGCCAAGATCCTCGTTCCCGCCGGAACCCCCGATGTCGCCGTGGGCACCCCGATGATGGTCCTCACGGAGAGCACCGACGACGTGGCGGCCTTCGCAGACTTCTCGGCGGGGGCCCCGGAGACTGAAACGGCCGCGCCGCCGGCAGCGGCGCCAGCGGCGGAGGTGGAAGTCTCGGCAGAGCCGGCCTCTGCGGCCCCTGCGACGCCGCCGGCAGCGGCGCCGGCCCCCGGGGGTAGGGTGGCGGCGAGCCCGTTGGCGAAGCACGTGAGTTATCGGGGAGGGGGGGGTGCTCATAGGCTTAGTCGTTAGACCGTGGACCTCGCATGTCTACGAGGCCGGGACGGAGCACGCCGGGTTCTCACCGGACCAGGCTGTCACATTTCCTTTTTTTTTGTCGCGATTGGATGGGATGGCTAAGCAGGTTTCTCCACTCCGCCGAAGATAGCGAGTTGCGTGCGTTGCGGAGGCTGAGGTGTTGAGGGATCCGTCAAAATCGTTTCCGGTGTGTTGCGTCAGGGCGTTTGGCTTGGGGGCTGAGTTGCGGGGCATGGGTGGGCAGGCTTGCGGCCATGCCTGGCAAGGAGCAAAGAAGCGAAGCGACAATACTCTTGCCTGTTTAGCAAGCGTGACACTGCGAGTTGCTACGTATCGTGGTTGATGGCGAAGTTGCAAATATTGTCGTCTTGTTGTGCTCATGGCTTAAGCTCGTCACCTGGCGAGCTTGATGACGTACGCGAGGTTTAAACATATGATACTCCAAATCTCGCCCCGTTTCTTTTTCTAATATGTCCGATACACCGGCAGGTTGGGTTCCGTGTCGTTAGTTCCTGCTCAAATAGCCCCTCTTGACCGACAAAACTCGGTAGTCGAGGCGACGCGGCCTCGAAACCAGCAAGTACTCTGCAGCTTTGCTCAAGGCCATACTACGGTGCCCCCTCGCACCTTTCTCACCACAGCTTCTCGTTGTTTCCTTCCCTTCCTCCTCCTCCTCCTCTTCCTCCTCCTCCTCCTCCTCTTCCTCCTCCTCCTGATCCTCCTTGTGCGTGTTTTTTTTATGTGTTGTCGTTGGAACAGTTGGCGAAGTCGGAGGGGTACGAGCTGTCCGCCATTGCAGGAACGGGTCCTGGCGGCAGGATCATCGCTGCGGATGTCAAGGAGTTCGTGCCCGCTGCGATGCCTGCGGTGAGAAGGGGCGACACAGCCGCCGCCACGCCAGCCTTGGGGGTGTTTATTTGGTTGCAGATTTGACCCTAATCCTAACCGCCAACGTAGTCGATTTCATTCTTGATCCAGTGTTTCTGCGAACTTAATTCATTGCTGCGTAGTCTTTCCCCTGGTTTGAGAAAGGGTCGTTGCAACCTCTTCGTAGCCGTCATCGTTGGGCGTGAGAGGGCCATGCCTTATTTGCTGCTAGCAGGATTACGTCAACCTTCCGAAGGGGTAAGCACGGCACGATGACTCCAATAGACATGCGCGCAGCAAACAAACTTTGCCTTTGAAAAGTGTTCGGAGCTTACGTGAACGTCTCTCTTGACTCATGCATCTGGTGCTTCCATTTCAAAAGCGGAGGACTAAAACGGACCATCTATCATGTTGTACTCGATATTGTATGCATACCCCACCCTTCGGCTCTTGGCACCCCAAGGTGGAGGCTCCCAAGGCCGCTGCGGCTGCGGCTGCGGCACCGGCGACGCCAGCTGTTGGGCAGCCCTCCCCGTCTGGCGACTTCGTGGACTACCCCGTGTCCGAACAGGCGCTTGCTATCGCGCAAGGGCTGACTGTGTCCAAGCAGACCGTTCCCCACTACTACCTCACCGTAGACCTCAAGTGAGTAGGTTGCGTAGCTTGGGTGTCCAAGCACACCGTTCTCCACTGCTGTTTCTTCGCTGTAGACCTTAAGTGAGTTTGCTGTGTATGTTTGGATTAGAGTTTGGTGTCCACGGAAACCGAATCCCATTGCTGCTTCCCCCTTGACCTTGCCTGAGTTTACTGCTGTGTAGGTCTGGGTTGGTGTTAGATGTCCAAGCTTACCGTTCCCTATGTATGGCATGTATATCGCCCCGTCATGATGTGTGTTGTGTTGGTGTAGGCTTGAGTAGCTTCTCAAGGTGCGAGAAACAGCAAACGAATGTAAACGGGAAAAGAATGAAACCAAGCGTGAACCTGTTGGTCCTCATCCTTGTTGTCAGGCTGGAGAAGCTCTTGAAGGTGCGCGAAACGTTGAACGAGGGCTTGCCAGAGGACGAGCACTTGTCGCTTAACGACATGCTTCTTAAGGCGGCCGCCATCGCTTCGGAGAAGGTCCCCGATGTGAGATGATATCCACGCACTTGCAGAAATAGAAGACAGCATCTCTTTAGGCATGTTAAGCTTAAGGTACCCTTCTCCGCAGGATATCGCCTTGACTGCGCCTTGCCTTGACCGTACTCGGAGCTTTCCCCCCCGCATGTTCAACCTCTTCGTACCCCCCACACGAAAACGCCGTGTTAATTTGTTGAACCGTTTATCTACACGCTTTGGCCCTGCTTCGGGCGTGCGTTGAGCTGTCCTTCTACGTGTGTCCCACGCCTTTGCACCCTCCCCACGAGACTGTCTTGAATACTTGCGTACTACACGCTTGGGTTTTGCTAGGAGCGTGTTTCGAGCTGTCCTCGTCCGCATTCCCCACCTCCTCTCTCGTCGAAACCCGACCTCTCGACATGGGCACTGTCGCGGGCGGTCTCCGCTGAAAATGTTGCCCGCGAAACCTGTCGGTGTGTTGGTTTCTTTAGTCCCATGCTGGTCGTGCTAGACTCCCCTGCGCGTCGCGCGCCCGCCCCATGTCAGCATGGCGAGCTCGGAAGCTTGAGCAGATCCCAACCACCACAGGTCCCACCTACCTCCTCGCCCATCTTGTCTTTCGATGTTGGCCCCAACCCCTACCCCCTGACCCCGCTTCTTTTCGCCGTCGTCAGGTAAACGCCTCCTGGATGGACACTTTCGTGAGACAATACAACTCCTTCGACGTCAACGTTATGGTGGGGGTCGGGGATGGGCTGGTGGCGCCGGTGGTGCGGGATGTCGGCCGCAGGGGCCTCAAGGCTATCTCCAGCGACGTTAAGGCCTTGGCTAGCAGCGCGCAGGCTATGGAGCTCGAGCCCCACCAGGTACTGTTTTTTTTTATTGTCGCCCATATAAACGAAATAGGCGGTGACGACTTGTCCTACCAAACAGAAAAAATTGCTTAATTAAAGTTAATACCCTATATGATATGATGTGATGTGATGTGATGTGATAATATTTGTTCGACCGAAACGAAAGCGGGAAACAGTTGATACCGTGTGTACTGGTACCACCTCAGATGCGCTATGTCGCCGCTTTTTTCGGGGTATTTTTTATGTGTATTTAGCCGCCTTTTTTCCGGCTCTGACATGCGTGTGGGTGCACAAGACCGTGTGCTTGCGTGGGTACCTACACTGGTGCCAATCATAGCCAATAATACTATGGCAACGGTCGGGGAGATGGCACCGGGATGCGTACATCCAACACCTGTTGTGCGTGTTTATTTCATCGGGGATCGCACCAGTCGGAGAGATCTCACCGGGGTGCCTTGAAAATTCTTAACGAAATGATTTCATTGCATTTCCGCACCGGGGTCAGAGAGATGGCACCGGGGTGCGATAAAAAACCCGAGGGAAAAACATTCAGAAAAACGATGCACCCGGTGCCAACTATCCGACTCTTTCGGTATTTTATTGAAGTATACCTTTTTTAAAGGGCGGGGTAGATTGGCGGCTTCTCGTCGGCGTATATCCCGACCAAATGAAGAAATGGAGTTCCTACAGAAACAGAAAAATAATATGATTGAGTTAACCTATCTTGTTCTGAAACCCACTCGGGTAAAAATTACTTTGAGCGTTCCTTTTATAGAGAAGTCAGCTTGGCGGCGTCTCTTCTAGGTATATCCCGATCAAACGATCAACCGATGAATGGCGTTGTGCCTGGTGGAGGTTGTGCTTCTTTATACTAATCATAGGAGGAAAGTTACGGCGGTTGTGGCCCGCCTTGACGATCGGAGATTGTGTTTGTCGCGCGCCACCACTTTATGGACGTGTACGCGGTCGCCGGCAACTCGATGCTCAAATGGCATACCTGTACCTCCCTCCAACTTCTCCCCTATAGGTGCGCCCACGACACCAAGTACACCAACATCTTTCCGCGTCACTCTAGATGTCTTCCTAACCCTACTACTTCTGTTCTATCGCACCATTCGCTACCCTTGCCAAGGTGGAGACGGGAACCTTCACCGTGACGAACCTCGGGGCCTACGGAGTCAAAAACTTCGCCCCCATCGTGCGCATGCCCCAGGCGTGTGCGCTGGCCATCGGCGCCGCTGAGGAGAGGGTTATCCCCAACGAGGGTGCGTCCGGGGGTTGTTGCGGCCGCTGTTTTTCTTTTTTTTCCGAGGAAGACAAGAATCCAGTTTAAGACAGATAGGAGTCCATGGTAGATTAACAAATGTTGGACGGTGACCAACTTGTATTTTCTACAGTTCCCCGAGCAGCATGTAGCGATAGCTCCCCTGTGGGTAACAGGCTCTGTTTCCTCTGTTTTCCGCACTGTTGATTCTCAAGATACCTCTGTTGGTGGTGGTAGGTTTCAGTGTTGTCGGCAGGGTTGATTGTCACGTTGCCTGGTTGTCGCGGTGAGGGTTAGCCCCGCAAACCGATGATCGGTACTCAAGGAGATGTGCGGTTGGTGACCGTCTGCCAAACTCATGACCAGTGTTTTTGTAGGCAAGTGGTTTGCCAACTATCTCTGGTGGATTCACCCATCCGATGGACCGCCTACGCAGGATTTCAAGAATCTAGAAAATGAATAAGGAGGGGGCACGCAAACCCTATCCCTATCCCTAACCCTAACCCTAACCCTAACCCCAAAGCACGGATTGAAGACTTTATCCCGCATGTTTGCTTAATCAGTTTTGAATCGAAGACTACTGCATCCGATTGTATTCACACCAGTTTAACGCCACCTGCCGAACCCTGCGAACCTGCTTTCATGCGGGATTTCAGCATTCTTTTTAATTGGACAATTGGACAACCAACACCCAATCTTTTTGGTCCGATGCTGCTGCGTGTAATGTTTCGGGTGGGTATTGTGATCCCGCAGATCCCGACAGCGAAGATATATACCAGCTCGAGACGATGCTGTCGGCTACCCTGAGCTGCGATCACAGGGTGAGGATGAGGAGTCGTTCGTGAGCGTTTCGAGACTACCGTTTGTTGCTGCAGATGGTTTTACAGGTCCTGCGTTTCACACGATGACCCCGTGGATCCTCGCTTAAGCAGAAAGAATCGTCCTCTTTTCGCGTTTTCGACTTGCCCATGTGCGTATGTACGAGGGGAACATACGCGCGGCCGAATCCTTCCCGTGATGAAGGTTTGTAAGCAAGCATCGCTGAGGGAATATGGGGAGTTCACAGAGGCCAATATAACTCCAGTGTGATTTTCTCGTCCTGCCTAAGCCACGGCGCAAGTCTATTGAGTGTCTTATCCATACACACAATATGTGCAAGTACATTGTAGTGACTAGTAGACACACTGGTCACTACAACAGACAACTACACGTTTGTGTGTGTATGGATGCACCTGCAGTGGTTAAGACGGGACGAGAAATTAGTGTCTAGAGAGGAGGAGTATATTTCATGGATGGCATGAGACCACGAGGCGCACGGCCTTGCTGCGGTGTCTTGCGTGATGCAGCAACGTGTGATGCCCGGAATTATCCGTGGAGTGTTTTTCGCTGGCTCGATTTGCCATCTTGATTTGCTGTCTTGACCCGTGCTTGTTCGCTTGTACAACACGCGTAGATTCGCCGTGCCCATGCCATGTCCTACTTTTGTAAAATATAATGGTAATATATTATTATCGATGTCAAAAGGATGCTTCTTTACCCCCGTCGACTATCTCTGCCTATTCCCGTGCGTGCTTGCGTGCAGGTTGTGGACGGGGCAGTTAGCGCGCAGTGGCTGGCCGCCTTCCGAGGCCTAGTGGAGAACCCGCTCACGATGCTCCTCTAGATTTATTGTCGCCGCAATGCACTTGTTGGTAACGCCTACCGGTGCATACAGTAGGTAGACCGAGTAGGGTTAGGACAGCCGTCTGGGGTATAGGGATGTGAGGTATTTGGAGTTGTGTTGCGACATTGTGCCGCTGCCGCTGCCGCGGGCTGGGGGGGGCGGGGGGGGCATGTCCAGACCAGAGCGCCAGCTTGGTCTGGCAGAGTCGCAAGCGGCATTGGACTTTCGTTAGGTGGTGGAGCAAGTGGGAACGAGAGCAGACATTACTCTCTGTATCGTGGTGTTCTATGTTTGTAAGGGGGGGATCATCTCGCGGCTTCCATCAACAAGAGATGGGCAAGCTAGCTGACATTGAAACCAAAGCGAGATTCAGGAATTCGGAGAAGCACAACCTTACTGCTTTCCAATCAATGGGGATTGTATCAAGGTGGGGAGTGGGTCACCCGGTTATCCCTGCATTCTCTTGCAGCAGACGGGGGCGCTACATTTTTGCTGAATTTTGTCATCGAACAGCAACCAAGAACCAAGTTGACCCTCTTGCGGGTGCAGGGGAGGCTTTCTAGTTTTTTTTTGTTTTTGTCGGTGTTGTGAACCTCGCTGCTATCTATCGGTGCAATCATGACCAGGCGGCGACGGCGGGGGGCTTTTTTTTTGCCTTCCGCTGATCATTTCCACCTGTGTTTTGGAAATGACGCTAGGAACACACCGATGCCCCTTGTCGATCCCCTCCTATTCCTTTGCACTCGAGAAACGAACAGCGCCTGCAAGGGAATAGCGAGGGCTTCTTGTTGCTTACCCGACAAGTGTACCGCAGTAGGTCTCACTGTCACGCCCTTTGACCAACAGGCCATGCCGACCCCCTCCAGTCCTCGAGACGCTGTCACTCGATAATTTGGCTGTAGTAACTCGCACTCACACACTGCACTTCAGGCCCGGTGGCCCAATATCACGTCAACTCGGTATTAATGTAGAGCGCTTTGCGCGTTGCTGCAGACATGTTGTACAGCGATATTTATATTCCTGAACTGGATTGATTACCGGGCGAGCAAGCGTTGCGTCACACGTTGTAACGAACAGCGCACGGGTGATCTACGAAGAACGTAGGTAGCAGTATCCAGCCCCAAGCAACCTATCAAACATCAACATGAACAGAAAGCCTATCGACGAAGGGGCACCGTGCGCTAGCCATATTGTGACCGGGGAGGGGCGGGGAAGTACTCTTATGTTTTGCATGCCATAGCAGTTAGACCATTGACTACGCGTCCTCGAGAGGACGGAGCATTGTTCCCACAGGACCGATCACCGATGGCCAATCGTTCCTTTCTACTTTGCCAAAGGTGGCTAAAAAATGTCTTCCCTAGTCTGTCTATCCTAACGATATCCCTTCCCGCCTTTTCAACCCACCTCCTATGCCCCAGTACAGCTACCGTCCTTTCCTCTCTATTCCATGCCTCAAACATCTCCCTGTACGTTCCATCTATTTTTCCCAGCTCAGTCACGTACACTTCCCTCTCCTTCTTGTACAACGGACATTCCGCGACTACATGAACACGGTCTTCGCATTCGAAGCCGCAATCACATTTGAACTCGTCGTCTTCCTCGTCTACCGTCCGACTATGTCTTGGACGTTCTCGAAGGTCTATTTCCCCGGTCCTGAATTTGACCTCAAGCTTTGTTCCTGCATCCATTGGTGCATGTAGGTTATCGTTGAACCCTATTCCTTCCTTCAATATTCCGTACACTTCTTGACCCTCCTTATCCTTGGTTTATTTCTTTAGGTTATGTTCTCTCTCCGCACAAGCAACAGATATCTTCTCCTTGAACCCCTGTAGACCCTCCGTTTCCAGCGTTTCATCTTCGTCGATGTCGAGCCCCTTCCATACGTCCTCTACAACCTTGACCCATTCCGTGGGTTGTCTACCCCTCTTTTTGTTTGCCCACTTCGCCTCCCATACAATTCTCGGCAACCTCTCCTCTCCCATCCCGCACATGCGATACTGCCAGGTCAGCTTCCTCGCGTCTCTTCCCGACCGTAGGGATTGGATCCCCAATTCTGCCCTCACGGCTGCATTACTTGTGCGCGTGGAGCATCCTAGGATGATTTTCGCTGCTTTCATCTGCGCCGCCTCGAGTTCTTTCACTACCTTCTTATTTCCTTCCCATACTACTCCGGCGTACTCTAGCAGCGGTACGATTACGCTCTCCAAAACCGTCAATTTGATGCGTGTATCGAGGTGCCGGTTTGCGAGTATTGGATGCAGCTTCCCTGCTCGTGATTTGCCCTTTTCCGCTACCTTGGACATGTGTGCATTCCACGAGCAGTCTTTTGCGATCTCTACTCCGAGGTATGTGTACTGGTCCACTACTGCAATCTCCTCGATCCCCCACTTCCATCTATGTTCTACTGGTTCCTCCTTGTTCTCGTTGCAAACCATGACGGCACTCTTCTGAACGTTGGCAGACAATCTCCACTTATCAGTAAACTTCTTCGCCGCGTCAATTTGCAGTTGCAGTCCCTCAGGGGTGTCCGACATACCGACAAAATCATCCGCAAACAGCATTCCTGAGACTGAAGTTTCCGTGTCCCCTACTTGTACTCCCTTCCGGACTTCCTCTACGACTTCCAACAGATCGTTGATGAATACCTGAAACAATGTTGGGGACAGCGTGCAACCTTGTGGGACCCCCTGCTCAATGGAAGAATTTAGACAGTTCCCCGTCTAGCATGACCGCGCTTTTCATACACTCTGTCATCTTCTTCAGCACTCTCCACATTTTCCCCTTGATCCCGTATTTGGACAGTTGTTTCCACAACCCATTTCTCCATACGGTGTCGTATGCCTTTTTCACGTCCAGGAAGAAGCAGTACGTCGGCTTTCCCGCCCTCTTTCTACCTTGGATGATTCTCCCTGCCGTAAATACGTGGTCTACAGATACCCACTTCTTTCGGAAACCTGCCTGGCCCTCACTAATGCTATGTTCCTTCTCCAANCAGCACTTTCCACATATTCCCCTTGATCCCGTACTTGGACAGTTGTTTCCACAGTCCATTTCTCCANTACTTTTCCTACTGTGTTGAACAGTGTGGTCCCCCTGTAGTTTCCTGGGTCAGTCTTGTCTCCGTTCTTCAACAAGTGCACAACCACTCCTTCCCTCCATCTACTTGGCGTATTCTCGTTTTTCCACACCCAATTGTATAGCAGTACCATCAGCTGGATCATCCCCTTCCCCCCAAACTTCATGAACTCGTTGACTATCCCATCCGCTCCTGCTGCTTTGTGGCACTTCAGCTTGTTCACACACGCCCCAACCTCGTCCTCAGTGAACTCATTTTCTAGTTCTACGTTCCCAACGTCTGCCTTCGATATCTCTTCTTTCTGGGCCCATGCGTCCACCTCCTTGTTACACACTTGATCAAAAGCTTCATTCTCCGAGGGCACTCCAAGTTTCTCGTAGTGTCCTGCTAGAACTTCCCTTTTTCCCTTCCCACTGCTGACTAATCCACCGTTCACACCTCGCAAAGTTGCTACCCATGTATCCCCCCCCATTGCGCGGTCTTTTTACCATTCCACGAATCCCTTCCCACATCTGCTTGACATTCCCCTCCAGGCCTCCGTTGGCCTTTTGCACTACTTCGTCCCAAATGCACTTTTTCTTCTTTTTC
>CACKRE030003771.1:69179-88333 GCA_902602495.3 Ectocarpus sp. CCAP 1310/34
CTTTGTAGGGATGCGAGGTCAATGGTCTAACGACTACGGCATGCACGACAATGAGTACACCCCCCCCCCCCTCCAACGCTGCACCATTGCACCAAACCCCCGCTAGTGATGACGTACCGTTACAATGTATCGCTGGTTGGTGGCCATGTTTGCGTGTTTGCTTGTCGTTGATAGTTTCTCCACCGTGTGCCTTTTTCTGTCTCTTATTTCTTGGCATTTTCGGCTTGGTCCCTATTTTTTGTCCTTGCTCTATTTATTTCGTCTTCTCTGTCCTTACTGTTCCCTTTTATTTTCTTCTCTTTTTTTCTGTCTTTTTCTGTGCCAGATGGCCTTGACTCTGCTTGCGTTGTGAAGTACCAAGATTGAACCAAGGGAGGTGTACCTCATTCTCTCCGGCCGGTGATGGTGACTCCTAGTCTCAGTGGTTACCTCGCATAGCGCGCAGAGGGAGTGGAGGACTCCAGAATATCTGTCGCTGATTTCTATTGACTTGCGGACCCCTCGGGGCCATTTTATTTGAGTGTACCTTTTCAGGGTAAGTTAGCCTGCGACCACGGGAATCGATCGCGTCGATTGTTGGATCAGTACGGACATACGAAGGTACTGGGTAGAGAGAGATCGGAACGGTTTTTAATGTGAAGACAACAACAATTCATATACATATATAAATGCCTAGAACATAATTCACCTCCGGCTCGTAGAAGGTGATGCCGTTGAAGTATTTGGCTCTGTCCGGCCCATCGCCCTCCTTGGGCCTTACGATCGCTGCCGTGCAGGATACCACTGCCGCCACGTCCTGCACCCGAAATCAAGTTACGGATGCATAATGTCACGTGATGGATGCATGCTTTGATGTTACGGATGCATGACGTCATATGATGGATGCACAATGTCATGTGACGGATGCGTAATGCGGACCAGTTGTGCATGCATACTCATGCATAATTCGTACCATGTGTACGGGAACGTATATGGGATAACATGACATCCATATGCGTGGCCGGTTGGGATTACATGGGTGGATCAAATGTGTGAAGGTGTATATGTGCGTGCATGTGTATGACCGGTTGAATATGTACAAGGTGGTTGGTGGGTGTGTGAGCGTGACAGGTTGATAACACATCGGGCTCGCTCTACTGCTGCTGTCTTGTCGAGAGCAAAGTTGACACCACATATGATGACAACTGTGCATCGCTTGGGTCGTCATAGACTTGAAGTACCGCAGCAGGAGGTCAGCAAAGCTCTTGGGTCCGGGGTGTAAGTAACGCCAGCACTTCCATACCGCGATGACCAGCATCAGCAAGCAGCGGATCTGGCCAATCGACCATGTTCACAAATGCTACCACCAGAACCCACCATCAACACCAACACCAACAACAACAACTTCGAAACGCTGCCACCACCACCATCAACACCAACAGCAACAGCAGCAGCAACAGACTAACCTTGAAGAGGGAGGGCGTGAGAGACGACTTGTCTATGATGTTCGCCACAACCACATCCAGCCCAGACCCTCCCTTGGTCTCCTTGCCCTCAGTGAGCATCGCCAAGGCCTTGGACTTGTTTCGAGCCTGAGTATCAACCAACATTGCCATCATCGCCATTGCCGAAATTATCATCATAACCATCATCGACATAAACGGCAGCAACAGCAGCAGCAGCAGCAGCAGCAGCAGCAGCAGCAGCAGCAGCAGACGATCGTGAACACCGTCAGCGTCCGACAAGAGCAGTCACATGTCCGGCGAATACCGTGAGGTTGCAGGTTAGCGCACGGTCCGGGGTTTCCGCACGGTCCGGGGTTTCCGCACGGTCCGGAGTCGTCGCACAGGGGTGCGATAAAAATTAAATGGCATAAGCATGTAATTCGATTTCCGCAGAGGGTCCGACGTTACCGCACAGGGTCCGACGTTACCGCACAGGGGTGCGATGACTCGCAACCTACAGTAGGGTAGTAGTGGAGTGCGAGCGATTTCGGGGCAACTTCACCCGTGCAATTATGCCAGTGCTGGCCATGGCAACTTTCACCCCTGCAACCATACCAGTGCTGGCCATGGCAACTTTCACCTCTGCAACCATGCCATTGCTGGCTGATGGCAACTTTCACCCCTGCAACCATGCCAGTGCTGGCATGTAGCTCTGCTGTATGGGTAGGTAGGTCATCGTCGCATAGTGTGAAGGAAATGAAACACATTGGTATTTCCATGGGATTGGTAAACTTGAGCATTGTCCATTCAACCAAAACACCAGAAGAAAAAGAGCAGTCATCAGCCAAAACAACCAACAGCAGTAAGTACCATGGAACGGCACCATGGAACAGCAGCACTATTGTACCTTTGTTCCACGGAGTACTTATTTCGCTACGAAATAAAACTCAACCCCGTCACTACCAGAAACACCGAACAGCGCCAACCTCCGTACTGCTGGAATTCACACACAAGCATGTTCGGGCAGCCAACCTGCCACGACTGGTACAACACAAGAGAGCGCGAGCGAAAACGTTTACAGATCATCCCCTCCCGCAGCCCCAACCCATGGCCCATCCAACAGCTCTATATCGCTGTTGCCCTCTATGATCTCCACTTCATCGTCACTGTCCCCCTCGGGAGGCAGCAACTTCGCGGTGACCTCCTTCTCTGCAGTCGCGATCGGGTTGGCCCCAGATGCAGATGACACCTCGGGTAGCTGGAGCGGCGGGAGAGTCACGCCGAGGTGTTGTGCTTCCCACTCGGCGCGCTGCTGGACTAGAACCTCACGGTAGCCTTCACCAAAGTTGTGGGTGCACCGCGCGTCGTCCTCGCTATCGTTGAGCGCAAGCGTGAGGCCGCACACCTTGAAGCACATCTTGACCGTGTCGGAGGTGATAGCTGCCCATGACTCCTTGCACCACGTCGACACGAGCCCACGCCCCGGCGGTTGAAACTTGCCCGTCTTGGGGTCTGCGATCGCCGACGCCATGTACTGTGTGTACCGCCCCCGCATCAGTCGCTTAATCTCTTTCTTCAGCATGCGATCCAGCGGCTGAAGAAGAGGAGTCAACCCGCCCGGATGAGGAGAACGGTGGTGTTTGTCCCCTCCTCCGGAGGTCCTCGATGAAGGATTCGCTACGGTGGCACCTGAAGTCGTCCAACACCAAGATGCTGTGCCGCTGCTTGATGACGCTCCCGTGGTTAGGCCGAAACCTCCAGCTTTCGGACAGCCACAGGGTGCACCCGCGCGCGTCACACCAGCTTTTCTCCTGCACGCCGAAAGACATGCCGGACACNAATCTCTTTCTTCAGCATGCGATCCAGCGGCTGAAGAAGAGGAGTCAACCCGCCCGGATGAGGAGAACGGTGGTGTTTGTCCCCTCCTCCGGAGGTCCTCGATGAAGGATTCGCTACGGTGGCACCTGAAGTCGTCCAACACCAAGATGCTGTGCCGCTGCTTGATGACCCTCCCGTGGTTAGGCCGAAACCTCCAGCTTTCGGACAGCCACAGGGTGCACCCGCGCGCGTCACACCAGCTTTTCTCCTGCACGCCGAAAGACATGCCGGACACAGGGTACCCAAACTTGGTGCGGTTGGCAGGGAGGACCTCGGCCGCAATGGAGCCCTTGCGGCGCTGAGTGTTCTTTCCCCGCCCCGCCGTGCTAGGCGGGATGAACGGCTTGCCCTTGAAAATGATTCGCAGGGGAACCTTGCCACCGTCCGCCATGACAGCAAGACATAGCGTGAAACGGTCTTTCTCTTTTCCTGCGGGGAAGAGAGGGGGAGCAAGTGTACGGAGGAGAAAGCCTTCGATGTTCAGCGACTCAAGCTTGAGGCTGGTGTAGTACACTTCGACAGCACGAATCAAGGAACCACACAAGCACGCGAAAACAATACAAGCGCAAAAGCGATATACAGTAACGTCCGCAGGGGGAAAGGTGGGGCACGAAAACAAACATATGAACATTGAAAAAAGCTGTGCGATCCCGGCTGATACATAATATGTTTACCAAAGAGGAAAAAAAAACTAAAGACCCATCGACTGGTGCCAGCAGAGACGGGACGAACACACATAGCGCGGTCGATGCTAAAAAATATAGGCAAACACAGGCATTGGTAAGGCGCAAACAGTAATTGGTATGGGTATTTATAGGTGAAGTCTCACCTCCCGTGCTGATGCGAGCATCCTTCGCACCGCGCTTCTCCACAGTTGTTTCCACTGGCATCTCCTGCTGGATGGGCGTTTGGTCCATGTTGCCGAGTTCTTCGAACACTTCCGCGGCAACCGACTCTAGCAGCGCGGGACTGAGGTCCTTCCCTTGCATGGGGCTCTCGCCAGATGCAGGTGGGTTGCGCCGAGCGTAGATCTCACCAGCGCGCTCCAAGAGGGTCGTACGAAGCTTCAACGTCGCGAACGCCAAACCCTCGTACCCCGTCGGTAGCTTTTGTCCCACGCTGGTGCGCCGGCGGATGCTGAAACCGTGCCGTTCGTGGAAACGATGGTATCAGTTCTTGAACTTGGTCCTGAAAGTCAATGCCTCCTCCGCCGACGCAGCGGCTGTCAACCCGCCGAGAGCGTCAGGCTTCAGCTCAAGCAGCTTGTTCATGACTTCCATGCTTCCGCAGCCGCGATGTTCCCTACGCTGCTCGTTGATGTAGTCCTCAAGGTCTTGTTCGACCTCGGCTGTAGAAGGTGCCATACCAGCGTGAATCGATTTTGCCTCCGAGGCTTCTCCTTCACCAGCTTCTTCATTGTTGCCTCCTCGCCGACCCAGGTGATGCTGCGCCTGCGGTCCACCCCGAGAATTTTCGCCGCTCCGGAATCTCCCACTGGTTGACCATCCTCGCAAAGGACTCGCGTGAATGCGGCTGTTTGCAGTTTGAATCTCATGGGGTAGCTCCCTTTTTTGCCTCCGGTCCTCTCGTTGACGAAGTCAGGCTCGGGGAATTTGCGCTTTTTGTGGTATGAAGGTGTGGGGTCGTTTCCCGCAAGCATCTCGTCGATGGCCTCTCCTGCTGCCAACGGGTCCGCAGGGGCAGCTACCGCGTCCGCAGAGGAAGGACCGCCACTACTAGCCCCTGAGATCGCGGCACCGCCCGTCCTTCATACCTCCGACATGATTGCCAAGCGATTGTGGGTCGCGTGCACTGCTGTTGTAGGCACAACTCGACGGCGGGCAATTACCCATGTTTTCCGCCCGCGGCATTTTGTATGTCGCCGCGTTTTATTTCGCCGCTTTTTGGTGTGTGTGTGTGTGTGTGTGTGTTGTGTTCTTTCTCCAAAACCTAGCATCCATCGGGCTAGCTACTGTGGTTGGCTGACGTGCGCGCGCGTGTGTACGTTGCGTGTGGAGCCTGCAACCGCAGCACAGCTGAGGTGTCCGTGCGTCTGCTTTCGTTCAAGTACCGCCCATACTGGAGTCATCGCACAGGGGTGTGCGTTATGTATCAAACCCAATGACATAATTCAATTTCCGCACAGGGTGTGGAGTTATCGCACGGCCCGGGGTCATCGCACCCCTGTGCGATGAAAATTACATGGCGAAAATGTTTGAAAAACGATCGCACGGGGGTGAGCTAACCCGCAACCTTACGGTACCCCCGTTATCAACGGCGCGGCGGGAGAAATCAAGATTTGCATGCCTTAGGGGTTAGAACGTCGAACACGCGTCCTCGAGAGGACCAATCGTTGTTCCCACGCGACCGATCACCGATGGCCAATCGTTTGTTCCTACTGCGCCACTGGTAGCTCAAATGTCGTTTTCCGCTGTCTTCTATCCTATCGATATGTATTTGCCATCCCATGCCTCAAAACAAATAACTTTTGCTTCTGCTTCTCTCAGCTCGGTTGTACATTTCTCTCTCCTTTTCGTAAAACAGACAGCCTTCAACTGTTACATTAACCCGGTCCTCGCACTCCCACATATGTCACCACCAGGGGGGGTGTAATATTGCGTGGAGTACGGTTCGCAAGGGATGACCCTGAGAAGGTATATGTCGCCACGCAGTCCTACCCAGCTGCCGCGGGCATTCATTCATGACAGAAACCCCGCGTTTGTCCAAATCTACTCGCATGGATGGGGCACACAGCCCCAAGAGAGAGCAACAGACTCACCATCGCCCGAACCGAAACTCCCTTTTGCCTTAGCAACTCCACGACTCGCCGCCCTACTCCCCCGGTAGCCCCTGACCAACCGAAACCATCAAGAGGCGTGGGAGTTGCCAACAGGTCAGTATATATTGTACTAGTATTAACTAAAACGAATACAGATTCCCACAGAAAAAAGCGAGCTCAAGTTGTCAGGTACTGGGTTGTTTTGGCTCCTCAGCGGAAAAACAAACGGATATGAAATGCGACGAGGAACTTCGGTTACGAACCCTTAGAAGGTGGCGGTTTCATGTGTGGTGAGAACGCCTCCTTCTCGTAGAATCAAAGAAAACTCTCGTATAAACAGGATTAAGAGTGGGGTTGAATAGTGCCGGTGAACTCTCCGGGCACATACATGTACCGTCACCTTAACCAGCCCCCCCCAACTGCTTTATACGGAATACCATGGCAGTTTTCGTTAACCCGATGGTTGGCTTTGTCATCAAGCTTCTTCCCATGGAGAGAGAGACTAGGGTGTCAACCTGTTCGGAAATATGCATACCAGGTTCATACAACAATCACAGAAATACCTACGCATATGCCTTCTCTTTGTCAACGTTCTTCCCGGGGGCTCCAAGGCGGCAAAAATGCACGACATGCCGGAAACTAATTACGCATCCCTGTGGGTAGCCTTCTTCCTGTCTGTGCGATCCCCGCTAACGCGTCCAGAAAACAGGTGCAAAGACTGGCTTCCAGACTATGAACCAATGGGCGGTGCAAGAGGGCGCTCACACACACAGGCGGCTGCTTAGCGTGTAGCGGTAGAAAAACTTTCCACTTACCCGTCACGAGCACCACCCCCTTCCCCCCAGCCAAGAAGGGAGGCAGCCCCTCGCCACCCTCCGCCCCGGCTGCCCCTTTCGTTGCTTGCCGCGATCTCCGAGATCTCCGTTCTGCGCGTGCTGTGCTGGAGAAAGGAAGTCGCGGCCGCCTTGGGCCTTGGAAGAAAACTAGGGTTTTCACGAACCGCCTGAATTCCCATGGCTGAAGAGGGGTAGGAGGGGTGGGGGGAGGAGTCTCAGTTGTCCAACTCGTTCCACTTGTCAAAAGTCTGGAGACTGTTTTGATTGGCTGACCTTGTACAGCCGACCCCGCTTTAAGGACGCTCGCGTTAAGGAAACTCCCCGCGTTGAGGAAACTTTTTTGCCGAGAACCAGGGGGCCCGCAAGAATGCACGATAATGGGGTGCTCTCATTTTTTCTGCCGCGTACCCCCCTTTTCTGTGTCCTGCGGGCCGCTTTTTGCACGAACTACGCAACACATTGAGTGCGTAAGTAGCCACGCGCAGACAGCGGAAGTAGTGAGCGGTCTGCTGCTTCAGCTGCAACAGGGTGTTGGTGTGGATAGATTCCTCCCATCTACCGGCGGTCCATGTGATGCCTCAAAAAAAAAAAGTCGTGCACAACCTCGTTCCTCACCGAGGGCGAAGTTATCTCTCGCTTGGAGGACGTTTGATCCTATTTGTACGCGAAGGGAAGGGGTGGCGAGTACCGTGAGACGCAGTACCTTCTTTCGAAGACCGTTCATTCGTTTGCTCATGAAACTCAACAGAGCCATAGAGCCAAGCCGCGGGGGGAGGTTCAGGGAGCTCTTCGCGATTTGTGGAGGGAAAAGCCATCAGGGTAGCTTTGGTGTTCCTCGGTGCGACGCTGAAACACGCTCGTTTTTTTGTTTCACAAGAATGGGATAAATATATGTCTACTTGGACTTTCCTCCTTCTTCCGCTGCCGGCTATGCAGTACATTAGTTGGTCAAGTACAAACTGGTGTACTGTAGATGTTTTCCACACGTCCCCGACTGCTGTACAACTCATTTTGAGTATTGCAAATATTTTCGACGTCAACAAACGGTTGCCAGTCGTCTCGGCGATGCTGACTTTTCGTACCGCACCATTCCTTAGCAAAAGCCGCGTTGTTTTGAGTTTTTTGCTTCACTTCAAATCAACGCTCACAGCACTGGTGCCGTTTACTCCAACCCGTGGTCACACAGAAGAGCCCCACTCTACCCTCTCCTCCTGCAGTACTTAGCCTTCGATTTTTAACGCGAGAAGAGTTCAGCACTCTCTTCACTCTGTGTACACACCAACTAGCGCTATCCAATAGACCAGGAGCGGAAGCGCGAGAAAAACTCACTTTGCAAGGAAAGCTCGCTTCCGCCGGGATTCGAACCCCTGACCTGACCTCTAGAAGGTTTCGAGGATACCAACTAGACCACCGGGGCGACCGGTGAGGTATACTGTAGCATGCCTCCATTGGCCCCGGGGATGGTGAGCTATCGTCCCCTGAGTTNTCCTCCTGCAGTACTTAGCCTTCGATTTTTAACGCGAGAAGAGTTCAGCACTCTCTTCACTCTGTGTACACACCAACTAGCGCTATCCAATAGACCAGGAGCGGAAGCGCGAGAAAAACTCACTTTGCAAGGAAAGCTCGCTTCCGCCGGGATTCGAACCCCTGACCTGACCTCTAGAAGGTTTCGAGGATACCAACTAGACCACCGGGGCGACCGGTGAGGTATACTGTAGCATGCCTCCATTGGCCCCGGGGATGGTGAGCTATCGTCCCCTGAGTTTTGAGGACGCAACCCCGCTATAAGGACGCTTTTGTTCGGGAAAAACCATGTGCGTCCTCAGGGCGGGGTCGACTGTATGCATAGACAAAAGGCCAATGATTGCCTCCTCGGATGGATGCATGTGCAGTCTCCTCCTTCCGGTGTAACAGAAAGCTACGATGCAATGCAGTATAGGTACAACAAGGCCAGTAAATCTGTAACTAACTTATACGTATCTAGCTCCTGATTTGATCAGTGGGGAAACCAGCAGGGAATGCTTCGTGTACTACTGTAGTACAGGTATAGGTAATGTTGACTACTCTGTACTACAGCAGTACTTCTGCAAGGGGTCAGGTTCTTTTTGCTTCGTCGAATTATTAACCATAGATGTCTCAAAAGTGTTCCGTGAGTGACCCCTGATCCCCGGAAATTGCTCCTGTGGTGTTACAGTGAACACGCGCACCGCACACATTCTCGAGCCTCCGCAGGGAGTTATAGAGAGGGCGGGGGGAGGATGAAGGTTGCACAAACCAAACACCAAATGCACGTATGCATGCAATCGTGAGACAAATGTAACATACATATTTCCACTGACGAAAGCATGGCGCTGTCTGTACGACTGTACGCATACTGACTGGTACAGGCCAGTACACCAATGGCACCATCAGCAGAGCAGGAAATATTAAGATTGTATTTCGAACAGGTAGACTGGTCGTGTTCTATTTTTTATGCATCGATCTTAGAGAGATAGAGAGTGTATGAGAGAGAGAAGTTCACCTCGCGGGTAGTTTAACTCAACACGTGCGTTCCAAAATTTAGATTTTGGACTTCCACGTGTAGCACTGCTACAACATCTCAAATCGGATTGAAGTTTGTTTCTTGGCCATCCAGCGGAATATATTGGAATATAGACTATATTTATTCTCCTTAATAAAAATGAATTAAAACAGAAATTATTCCGCGTGGTCACACAAGTCTGCGTCCAACGAAACCCTGCCGTTGTTTATCAATGATCGATCAAGACGTGCATTTCGGACCGTAACTCTTTGCACTCCGTCTAAATTGTCAATTGTTGGGCTGCACGCTGGGAAAACATGTGTTGTTGCATTTTCCATCAAGTGCTGTAGATGGCATGTCTCAGTTATAACTTGTACAGGGGAGCTTCTCCTAGTTGACGCCGTACTGCTGTACTAGACTACTCTACACAAGAATTACCCTGCAGCGCGTGCGTGTGCTAATTAGCGTCTATTTGCCTGCACCCACATAAACCTACAGTAGTTGGTACGTAACTCACGCTTAGCACCACCCTATGCCACACCCTCCTCATGTCGGTAAGTACCACACGTTCAGCACGGCCTGTGCTAAGTGTAGGATACAACAATTTGCTGTTTGTTTGCAGACAGATATGCCGTCGGTGCCTGCGCAGTGACGCTCTGTGAGCGTGCAAAGCGGTGACGCTTTATCAGCAATATCAAGAGGTAGCCCAGTAGGAACACCATGTGCTACGAAGCGACTCGCTCCGAGAGATTCACACACACACACAGCCGCTGAACCTTCCCCTACATGCACGCTGATTGTACTACATACGTGCTGGGAGAGACCTCGAGTGCTTCGTCATCAACCGTGTCTGCGTGTGCTCTGTTCGTTTCGACCACGTCCGAAAAAACGACCGCGCACCTCTCGTTTTGCCTTCGGCTCTCCGTTTCCATCTCCAGAGGCTTCCATGATCGTAAACGGTGCCTTACGTTGGCTGGTAGACCTACTGCTGATGGTCGAAGCCCCATGCAGAGGGAGCTGCTGTTGCTGCTGCTGCGGCAGGAAACTGGTTGCTCCAGCCCTCTTGTTCAACACAACGGGTATCACCACACCAAACCCAGATACAGTAGGGGTAGTCGACGTTGAGGTGCATCCCAGCGCTACTAGCACTGCAGCAGCCTTGGCCTGTAGCAAGCTCATGATGGTGTCACCCCAATGTACTACGGCACACACGTCGCTGCCTTGTGTCCTCCTCTCTCGGGTGTCAGCAGCGGATGTTTGTATGCCAATCCTGGTGTGGATACCGTATGCCGAGTCATCCCGGAACTGTTCCGGAAACAAATATGGAAAACAGACCAAAGATCCTGGGACGATTGGAAAGCTCAACGGGTATTTCAAAAATATCCCGGAATCATTCGCGTGACGACTTCAACCATGATCAGAGTACACGGAACATATCCGTAGGTTGCATGATGTTTGCGATTTCTTGCTCTGAGATGACACGTATCTCACCGCTGGCACCAGTGGACAGGAGGGCCCACCGGCGCAGGTCATAATCAGCGTGCATCTGAGAACCTTGAATTCTTCCACGCATCCTTCTGCCAAACACACGGCAGGCTCATCCACGTGAGTGATGGACAGCTAGCCAGAGTGGACCGGCAACTACGTAGCGACTCCGGGACCAAGATCGTCAAAGAGTTTTTTTGGACTGTATTTTGGAAATAAATAGCCAAAACTACGAAAATATTCCGGAAAACAACTCAAACCACCAACCAACCACAAGCCCTCTCACGCTTGCGGCCACTTGCTACTAATCTCTCACTCATACCACCCGGAGCGAGGAGGCAGCAATAGTAGGAGAACTGCCACCGGCGGCACCCGGGGCATGGTTTGGGCTAGCTGGTGTGTGTCCTGAGGCAAAGGCGATACAGCACGGGCAGAGGTGCATTTTGGTGGTGAGACACGATGATACGGCCGATTTGTCTGCCCGTTCATTTGTCTCTTCCTCTATTTGCAGGTATTTGCCGTCAAGCGTCTCCTGTCTTTCTCGCTCTCTTGCTGTACCAGTCGGCCTATCTCGCTCAGGAGTGTGTATGCGATGCCCACTCCCCTTGACGTGTGGGCCAGCCACCCGTGTTAACCTCCCCTCACGCCCTTCTCCCACCCTCTCTCTAAATCGCTGGGCGACAATGACATCTATCCATCTCTTTTTTTCTGTTTTTCGTACCACAACAGACACCCACCACATCAAACCATGGTATTGTTTGCTTCGAAATCCTTTGCTGTTGCTCGTGCACGCGGCTTGCGGCGGCAGCAGCAGCAACAACAGCAGCAACAGCAGCAAGGAAGAGTACCCGCGGCATGGTTTGGGTGGTGGCGAAGGCGTTGTTGGCTGCCACCCTCTTGTGTCGCGCCGAAGCCTACGGCGCTCCCCAAGTCTTCCATCATGTCGTGGCTTCAGCAGCGGACGCGGCGCTCCTCGCGTCGGCTGTCGCCAGAGAGGGCGCCGTCGTGCATGCTTCCTGGCTTGGGTCGGTGACTCTGCATGAGCCCATCAAGGTGAGGTGCCCGGTGCCGGTGTTCTGTGTGACCAGTGGAAGGCGTGCGCCCTGCTTAGATGCCTGCTGTGTGGTTTGTCTTCGTTTGTTTTCGACAAATGCTACGCTTTTTTTGAGCATTTTCTCTCCCTAGGGATTTGATTCACGGAAGCAGCAACTTTGATTTTCAAGCATCTTCATAACCAGACTTTTGTCCCAATCGTGCTGCATGTATCACAGAGTTAATGCTACCGCATTGGGCAAAATGGACAGCAGTAGTGCCGTTCATAATGTTCCACTGAAATACTTCAGCTACTTGTCTACATGCAGTAGTAGCAGTAGCGGAGATCAGTAAGATCCAAAGGACCCTTGGTTTGTGGAAAAACAACTACTCTGTGGCGATCCTGCTCCATGCTCGATGCTACTCGAACACCGCACCCGTGGTGTGCAGCACGTGTGTACGTGTGTAGTCTACTACATACAACAAGCAGCTATTCATCCATAGTGCACGCCTTTTTGTGCGCGCCCCTTTGTTGCCGTCTTGGCTATCTAGCCCCGGGCGGCACGCGTTTTTGCGGCAAGCCGTCAACGTTGGTTGTTGACCCGACCACTGCTGGCTGTGATGAGCATCTGGAATACATATATATATGTTCATATATGCAGGCATGTTGTAGATACGATATTCTCCCGTCGGCAGCCTGTGTGTGTCTTTCTTTTAATGATACTTGTAGCATCGTGTGTGTGTTCGCCCCATCCAGATTTGTTATATTGCCGCTGGCGTTTTGGCGTATCTATCTCACGTCCTGACGTATGTATCAGCCGGGGTCACTCAGCGGACCTTCTCTCACGAGAAATACAAAATTCGCCCAAAAGAGTGTTTGATCGGTTCAGCGTTCACCTATAAGTAGATGTGAAGTAGTTACCTCGAAATTTTGATTGTGCCCGACCGGCATGGGGGGTGGAAACAAATCCCTGCATCCAAGTGTACCTACCATCCATAGACTTTATCCGCCCTGGCCCGCCGATGCAGGGGGGGTGGAAACAAATGCCTGCATCCATGTGTACCACCAATAGACTATATCCGGCCCCCTCATGATCTCATGATTTCCACCCGCAGTATTTTCAGACCAGACACACCCAACGGCTATCTGTCATGCGGCTGTGGTGTTGTACAAAGAACAAAAAGTTCCGCCGTGGTGATTTACTTTTTTTTTCGACGTCTCGTCGACTTTGGGACATGCTCCAGCTCTGGTCTTGGCACCTGGGGACCAAACACGCCGAGCATGCGGCACTTGAAAAGAAACCTTGAAAGACTTGCTGGTGCAGTTGGGTGTGAAAAAAATGATCACGAGAGATTTAGATTGTAGATGGCAACTTAAATGCAACTGAACAGCTCTCCGGAGATCTTACCCATCGCAGAAACCACATTACACAGCGTCCTGGCATCTCATTTGCCGACCGGGAAATGACCGACGTACCGTACCTACGTTAGTGGTCTCTCCACCGTGTGCCTTTCTCTGTCTCTTATTTCTTGTTATTTTCGGCCTGGTCCCTTTTTGTCCTCGCTCTATTTAGATTATTTCATTTTCTCTTTCTTTTCTGTTTCCTTTTATTTTCTTCTCTTTTTCTCTTTTCTCTTTTTCACTTCTCCTCTTTTTTTCTTTTTCTCTCTTTTTCTGTGCCAGATGGTCTTGCCTCTGCTTGCGTTGTGAAGTACCAAGATTGAACCAAGGGGGTGTACCTCATTCTCTCCGGCCCGTGATGGTGACCCCTAGTCTCAGTTGTTATACCTCGCATAGCGCGCAGAGGGAGTGGAGGACTCCAGAATATCTGTCGTTGATTTCTATTGAATTGCGGACCCCTCGGGGCCATTTTATTGAGTGTACCTTTTCAGGGTAAGTTAGCCTGCGACCACGGGAATCCACCGCGTCGAGTGTTGTATCAGTACGGACATACGAAGGTACTGGGTAGAGAGAGATCGGAACGGTTTTTAATGTGAAGACAACAACAATAACAACCTTTTTGCCTTCCGCTTCGGCAATACATGCCTTTCTGCGGACCATTTGTTAGGAAATGTGCTTGATGTTTAGACCACAACAACGGTAGAAGATTAACGAGCTGGATAGAGTTCGGAGCGGTAGTTTATGTGGAAATATCAACAACAACATGCACGGCACATATCTGGGAGGGGGGGAACAATATTGAGGGATCGATACATGACTGATTGCTGATTTTAGGTTTACCGTCTCCCTTTTGGGGGCCCATCGTAAGCTAATATACAGTCTGTTGTGTTGATGCTGTCGGCGGTGTGGGCCACTCCCCACCCCCCTTACACAAGCAAAGCTAGGAACAGGCCACTGATTTCAGAGAGGGACGGTAAAACGTCCGCAGAATATGGGCTCCCTCTGAATACCGAAAGAACGTTTTGACGGAAATGCGCGATTGTTGTGCACCGGTGATTGTTTATTCTGAAAGTGTCCGATTTGCATCAATCCATGGTTGGCTTCAAATTGTTTCCGATCCCTCGCCCTCTCGTGCCATCATACAAAAGCAAATGCACCTTCTATTGTGCAGGCCGGCTATTGTTGTAGCGCTGCAGAGCTTTTCCCGACCCGCCGAAATATTCATGCAGGCTGCTCCATGATGAAACCAAAGATTGGCGGCTTCCGCCCTTCGGGTACCCCGCAGCACCGCCTCATCCATCGAACACCCTTTTTCGGCAGGTCGGTGTCTCCAGCCGGCTTACTATCTTGGGCGACAGCCCGGGTGCAACGGTTACGTATTTCCGCCCCGCTGCCGGCAACGCCGATTGGCGAGGGCTAGACGCCGCCGGAGCCAGCGATGACAAAGATTATGTGGGCGCTCTGTTTCAGGTCGAGAAGAACGCCACTTTGGTGGTGGAAAACCTATCGGTGTTTAGCGGCAGCGGCGGTGGGCGTGCGCTGCTACTGTTTGACCTTCTTCCTGGAAGTCTCGTAGAGGCCCGCGGGTGCTACTTCGGTCCCGCCGCCGGCGGCGGTGGCGGGAGCGCTTCACCTGCTATTGCCCACGTCGCGAAAAGCAGTCGCTTGCATCTAGCGGACGGATGCTCGGTCGTGCTACGGGACAGCAGCAGCACGAGCACTGGAGCTGGAGAACCAGCACGGAACGGCGGTGGGTGGCTGGCGGCGGCGTTGGTTGTGGAGAGCGGCGGGGAGTTTCTCGCGGTGTCGACGGCGATTCGCCACATCGTAGCGACAGCAACCCGACCTCCAGAAACGAAGGCCTTCGAGGAGGATGCCGCAACGCACAATGTGCGCGGTACCAGTGACTACGGCGCAGCGTTGACGCTCTTGCGGCTGCACGGCGGTACCGCTACCCTGGTCGACTGCGAGTTCTCCGAGGGAAGCTTCGCGGGAGGAGCGAGCGGCCTCGACGCTGCGTGGGTAGAGAGCCGAATGTTGCTCTTGAGGTGGGCTGGAGCGGCGCCATTGCTAAGCGGCGGCCAGGTCGAGGCGCATCAAGCCAAGGGAGCGGTAGCCGCTGTCGGTCCGACGTCAAGCACGGAATATCAGCACTGGAGTGGCACCACAACCACCCCCGCCACCCCGGCAGTGGGCGATAAAGAGCTTGACGCGCCGGTCCTCGTCTCGACTTCTTGGAGCGTCTTTGACGGCAGACTTGTGCTGCCGCCGCCGCCGCCGCCGCCGCCACAGAACGGACCTCCCCCCATGCGGTCGCGTTCGCCGCCGGGGAGCGTGGAAAGCCACCGCTCCGTCTGGGTGTCCGGCGACGGCTCCCAGCTCTGGGTGCACTCGACCGCCGGCGGTACCGCAGGTGCCGTCGTCGACGGCAACGCTCTGCGAGAGGTGGGAGACTTCGCCGGGGGTGATGGTAATCTTCTCCAGGCGCTGCAGCAGCAGCAGCAGCAGCAGCAGCAGCAGCAGCAGCAGCAGCAGCGGTGGTGGTGGCCTATCGGTACCCGGGGCTTCTTCGCCTTGCAAGAGCGGCTGTTCGGCGTGCTGCGGCTCGGTTCGAACAGTAAGGCCACCGGGAGTGCCGGCAAGGGGAGGGGGCTGCGAGGGGGCGTGACCGTCGTGGCGTCGCCCTCAGCTTCAGCAGGCGGCGGGAGTGGGGTGGCGAGGGAGGCTGGTGGGGAGGACGAGGACCATGAGGTGGCCATCGCCCCCGCGAGAGGCCTTGGCCGCAGGGTTCTCTTGGTGGATTGCCCCGAAGGCTACTTCGGAGACTGTGAGTGCGTTGCGTAACACATTGTAGTCTTAACCTATAAATTGACCTGCTTTTGCAGGGCTGCCTCCAATCCGTGGTCCGCTTTCCTTTGATCCTTTGAACGGATTGGATTTCGTGCGTAACGGCGTGACGAAACGACGAAAAACAAATCCTATCGGGAAAAATGGGACCGAGGGTGTCTCTTTCTCTGTCGCGGATTCCTCTCTCTCTTGTTCAATTTATTTTGATAATAATACTGTACATCATGTCACTCAGCGGATGGAGGATGTATGCCAACGCCAGTCAGTAGTCTGCTAGCCTTTCTTCTTGTTGTGCGCTGGTTAGCGCCTGTCTGGTGGTGGTGCATGACAAAAAGGCAGGGCTGCCTTCGTTGATTTCTCCGCGGTACAACCACGATGATGATGGTAATTACCGTTTCATGTGATCCCGTGAAAAATGATAATTACCGTTCGTTCCCATCCAAATCGTTTCCGTGATGAATTGATTTCACCGTTACCGCCCAAACCGTTCACGAACAAATTGAAGTGCCCCATTGCCGTACAAAAGATAGCCCGGGAAAATCGGATTTACCGTGCTTTCGACTTACCGCGGATGTTACTGTAAGAGCAACACAAAATCCCATCTACAGTAGCAGTAGTAGTACGATATAATTATTAATAGTAGTTCCCCTCGGGGGGGATGCATTACTCTAAGTTCTGAGCCAATTTTGTTGCATCGCGGAGCACAAAAAGCATGATGGGGACGGGAAAATGATTTGCAGATCTATCTGCGCTTCGAGCGAGATTTAAATCATTTGCAGATCTATCTGCGCTTCGAGCGAGATTTAAATCATTTGCGGATCTATCTGCGCTTCGAGCGAGGTTTAGGAGCCCATAAATTACTGTATTGTACCGTGGTTTCGGGAAATGATTCCGACATGAAGAACGTTCACAACGAGGACAGCCCTGCAAAAAGGTGCGTTTTGGAGCGAGCGATGACCGGCTCTGTGCTTCTTCTTCACACGCCTACCTATCTATGCGCTGTGCAGCTCTCTCTGCTGTAGTAGCAGTCGTCAAAAATTAATAATGTAGTCTACACTTCAACACTATGCACACTGCTGCTGCTGCTGTAGAAGTGATCGCCTCGTTTTCCCTATGGAGGCTGGCGAGAGATGCATAATAAGTTCCTTCGACAATAAAGGTACTTGTTGAATACGTACCTACAGCACATATGTGGCTGGCTGCGGATGGATCTAAACATCAACAAACAAACATAAGAGTTACATGTTCGTTGGACAGACGTGTGTGCTGTGCAAAGGCGTGCATCCTGTGTAGTCACAGCAGCAGTAGTAGTAGGAATGGCAGTCTACAGCAGCACAAGTAGTATGCATAGACTACACTGGATGAATCTTTCTTCTTCTATGCATAATACAACAAACAGCATGTCCGCGTTGGAGCTGTTGCATGTACTGCTTGCTGTAGGTGCTGGCAGATGTTCAGGTACGTACTGCTGTAGAACATGTATGTATGTACGTACACGTATGCACATGAATGTGCAGACTAGTGATTTCAAAAATATCCGGTCAAGATTCCTTTTTTTTTTTTTCCGTAGCTGAAACCAATCCTAACCTTGTGGTTGCAGGTGGCGAGGAAGTAGGAACAGGGGGTGGCAGCGTCGGGGGTCTGGGGGAACATGGGCTTGAGTGGGGGGTGCCTCAGAAAGAGCAAGACGGCGGATGTTTCTCTCTTGGTGTGACCGGTGGCAGTATCGATCAGCAATGCCGCACAGACTTTTGCGCGCCGAAATATGCGTGCGACAGCTTTGACCTAACCACTTCGGTGGAAAGCGGATTTCTGTTCGATACGGTGTCAGGGGTACCAGGGAAGACGGGGCCGAGTTTTGTTTGATTTCGGGTGGATGAGGTGGGGGTTTTGTTCGTTTTTCTCCATCTAAGGTTCGTGCCTAGAGTTCAGCTGTAGTGTTTCAACCAAAGTTTTGTTGACTTAAAGGCAAACATTCCTAGCTATTGGGCATCGAGTTAATTTGGCTTGGCATGACGGCCTTTACGACTTTTTATGTATGTCTGCAGTTATCTGCAATTGTCGGAGGGCAAACAAAATAATAATAATCCTAAACGGATCGGAATATAATGTTTGCCTCATTCTGTTCCTACACCACCTGATTGCTACGGTAGGGGGGTCACCTCGTCTTACACTTTCGTCGCCGCCCGGTAATGGTAATGTTGTGCGTGCTTTTACTTGCAATATTTTGCCATGTTGTTTGTCTCAGGATTTGATGTTTCCCGTTTGTGCCTTCCTTACCAGTGTGGGCTGTGTGGGTCTGTGAGAAAGTCAAGTGTGTTCCTCCATGGCGAACGGTACAGCAAGGAGCAGCTCGCTTTCCATGTTGGAGACCACAATGCACTGTCCTGCCGCTCAGCTCTATTGAACACATTCATTCGAATCTCGACAAGTGCGATCTAGACCTACCCTACCACTGCTTTGGGTTTCTCGTGCCCCTGGCCGGACAGTTGGACCGTTGCAACCCCACCTCCTTCAGGTAGTTGGCTCGTGACCGTGGAAGGCGTCTGTGTCAGTTGGATCAATACGGATATTAGGTGATGAGCGGAGGCCCGAACGTTTTCGATGCGAAAACAACAGCAACAACAATGACTATCGTCGCGGGTGGGGGCTCCGTGAGTGGAATAAGTCAGCTATTTTCACTGAGACCGAAGGTTGGAGGAACCCTGGGTGCCGTCCGAGGGTCAACCGCGCCCCTCTTCTCGCTGCTTGTCCCCCGCCCCCCGCCTGCCCTTTTTGAGTCACAATTGACAGAGTAGGAAGGAACGAAGTGGTTGGTCCTGTGGAAGCAAGGCTCCGTCCGCCCTCTCCAAGATGCATGGTCAATGGTCTAACCGCCAAGGCATGCGAAACATGAGTACTCCCCCCCCCCCCCCCCCCCCCCCCCCCCCCCCCCCCCCCCCCCCCCCCC